>JAJIYU010002731.1:0-29123 GCA_030144865.1 Tinospora cordifolia | reverse complement strand
AGAATGGGTTGGTGATTATAAAAATTTTATTTTTTTTTTTTAGGGAATTTTTTTTTTTTTTTTTTTTTTTTTTTTTTTTTTTTTTTTTTTTTTTTTTTTTTTTTTTTTTGGAAAGGAAACTATAGAATACTTATATTAATAAAGGAAACTTTAGCTAGACGAGACATTTGGCTAAAGGCTAACAGATACAAAATGACCAGCTACCTATGGTCTATAATACTCCCCCCATTACAAAACCATTCACCAAAGCTACAACCCTTTCCTAGTTTAGACACCGAGATCCAAGTTGAGAACAAAATGTTGAACCTCTCCCAAATTAACCATTCCGATTTACATTTTTCTAAGAAAATTCTTGCACTGCGTTCTTCCCAAATACAATAGAACACAGCCAACAAAATAGTTCTTGCAACTATGCTTTGTCTAGATAGTTGGATAGATGTAAAAGGAACATTCAATCGAAGGAGGTATATTGCCTCTTATTCAGTCTATTCTTGCAACTATATCGACTTTCTTTCTTTTGTTATTTAAGGTTCCAAAAGTCTAATTCAAATAAATTGTGAACCAAGAGATGAAAAAGAATGAACTCAAAGTTTAATAATGAGATCTTCTACCCATGGTGTGGTACACAAAAAATAGAGAATTTCAAAGAAACCAAGTATATGCAACTAGGCATGTGAACTCAAATAGTCTTTTAGCACTCCTTTCATCAACCCCACGAAAAAGAACTATCTTATCTTAGAATATTTCCACTTAAAGGTAAAATAGCCCAAGACGCACATCCACCAAATAAGTATATAGTTAGTTGTGATCCTCAAGTTTAAGTCATTGGGCACTATATGGTCCTCACCACCACCTTTTGCATAGGGGGTGTGCTTGACGTTAAAGCTAATGAAGGTTTAATCCATCTTATTAAGGTGGAAGGCTAGTCTTAAAAGAAATTCTTCTAAGAAATAAATCATCCAGGTTGTGCTCCACTTCTCACAATTCATATGTACAATGGGGAAAAGCAAATTGCAACATACTCAATGTCAATGTGAGGCAGCCATGCATGTGTGGTGCTGCATAAGAAAGAAAGCCAGGCCTAATTACGATAAAAGGGATAGCATAATACTAAATGACAAGTCTAATACGGATGGCTTTTCTTGGAAGTTTGAAAGAGTCCCCCTTGGAAAGAAACAAGTTGACATGCACCATATCAATCACAACTACGGCTAGAAGGGATGTCATGTCAGCATACCGAAGCGGATCCTCTTTAGGTGAACGAGAGGGATGAAATAAAGAGGATGGAAGCGGGTTGGTGGACAAATTCAAAGGGGACTGACCTATCAAATCAATATCTATACAAATTCCCAATCCAAGGTTATCTACAGAGAGAGGCTAGAGGCATAAAGAGCCCCCATTGCTAACCAGATTTGCTAAGTCCACCAAAAGGGTTGTGGGGAAAATTGAAAAGAAAATGACATACTTCCCATAGAATCAAAGAGAAGGGGAGAGTTCAGGTGCATTGATCAAATGGGATAAGGACCAAGACCCAATTGAAAGAGGAGGTCTTTGGAAAATATCGCCAAGAGGAATATGGCTCTACATGAAAAATGGGTTTGGAGGTTCTTAAAGTAATCAAATGTCTTATAGTCTAGAATAGTTCAAGTAGGTATGAGAACTTAACGTCAACTTGGGCGAAGAGTTACTTGAGAAGGTGTAGAGGGGCCATACCTTGAGAGGTCCAAGGAAGTTTAACTCATCTTGTATCCCTATATTGTAGTTAGGTGTAAGTGGATTGTGGGAAATTGTAGCTCTTTTCTATTTTAGGAAAACAGGTGGTATGGAGGATCCTCTTTGCAAAGTCTTTTCCTAATTTATATAGATTATCGAAACTTTATTTTCAGCTTATTGCTAGTTTCGTAAAGCATTCCCTATCTAGCTCCTAAGTTCCTTTGTGAGATCTCTGTTTTCCTAGGGAATTTCTGGAGAAGAGGTAAAGGTCGTTGATCTTCTGCTACACCTAGAAAATGTAAGTTTTTCAAACTCGAATGATTGTCTTGCTTGGTCGTAAGAGACATCCGGCAAGTATTCTTGCAAATCATCTTCCTCATATCTGGTTTCTAATTCTTTGGTTACTTTGTTCCTATTGCTTACTGTAGTTGGAAGGCAATAGTTCCATTTAAAATGCAAGTCCTCGGATGATTAACAACTATGACATGCAGAAGAAGCTACCAGGCTGCTACATATACCCTCACTGGGGTAAGAAGGATAACAAGAGGGTTGAACATCTGTTTTTTGGTTGTAAATTTAGCAAGAAGCTATGACTCTAATGGTTTTTGTTAAAAGGAGGGAGATTTCCCTTCCCATCTTTGATCAAGGAGTGCTTCAACAGATATCACCTTAATGTGGTGTCCAATCAGGTTTGGGAGGCTACCATGATTACTTATTTCCCTACAATTTGGGGTATTTGGCTCAAGTGGAACACTTGGATCTTCAATAATGTTGCTCAAAAGTTTGAGGTTGTATGGGAGTCTATCACAATGTTGGGTTGTGGCTCAAATAGCCAAGGTAGGTGGGTCATAGAACCATGTAACACCCCAAAAAATTTTGAAATACATAATAATAAATTTTATAAATATTAATTATTATCAAAATATATGAACAAATAAATAAATAATAAATATGATTTATTTATTTATGAACAATCATTACTATAAGGTTGATAGGTTGAGTAAAAATTTCAAACCTTAACTCGAGAGCATAAACAATAAAATAAAACATTTTAGTAACAAGAATGACTTATCAACTTAATTGATTAAAACAGTGTGTCTCAAGTAGGATGTTTCCTGTTTGAACCTCAATTGATCACTTTTTACTCCACACACACACACACAAAAAAAAAAAAAAAAACAAAAAAACAAAAAAAACAAAAATAAATAAACAAATAAATAATATTTTCATGGAAGTAATTATAAGTGATCAACTTTGTGAAAAAAAAAAATTAAAGTAACTAGAGAGAATAGTTTAATAATGATCTCAAATAATGATTATCGATTAGTATAATGTAGACTAAATTAATTAATAAATAATGTACATTATATTGAATTGAGACAATTGGCATACATTTAACAATGGTTTCGTTGAATTAGGTTACACCGAAGACCATGGAATAATTGATAAAAAAATTAGGCGCTAAAAATTTGAAATTCGATATTTAAATTCAAAATTTGAATTTCAAATTCAAAAAGATGTCATAATCCGGGTAATGATCGTTAGCAACATGGGAATATTCTCATTTAATCACACCATAATAGATGGCTATAAGAAGAGAATAAAGAGAATAATTAACATTTGAAAAGTTTCTAAAAAGAAAAAGAGAATGAGGAAACTAAGGAAACAAGAAAATATCATACATTAAGTGGAAATAAGAAAGAAATCAAAAACCCTAGTCCCCCCATTCTCTCATCAAGGACATCCCATCTTCTTACACACATCACAAAATCACACACTCTCTCTCACTTTGACGGCCCAAGAGAAGAGGAAAACAAACCCTAGTGTTTGCACAATAGAAAACCTTACACTAGCCACTATTCTCTCACCCAAGGAACGAAAATTTAACTTCACCTCAAACTTAGACCTTCAAAAATCAGAATTAATTCGAAGAGTTCGAGAAATTCGAGAGAAGTTTTGTAAAAATTTGTCTACTTAGATAAGTTCAAAAAATTCTACGTAAATGCAAAAATATGCATAAATTCTATTACAAATGATGAAAACAAATATAAATCAATATATTTTAAATATAAACGTATAAATATAATGGTTTCAAACTTGCTTTTTAACATTAACAAGATTTAATGTTTACTGTACATGTTAAAAATTATATATTATTTACTTATGTATTCCACGAATTTTACCAAAATCTTCAATTTTTTCACGAATTTCATCGAAAGTTTTGTAGTTTTGTCGAAATCCTTGAAGTTTTATCGAAATCTTCGAAGTTTTGCGAATTTTTGTAATTTTTTTTTACAACTAGACTCTGGTTCAATACCCAAGAAATCTGAATTATTTCGTCAAATTTTGCCGAAATTCGATAAATTGCCATTCCATGCTCCCACCCTCATACACAAACTCTTGAGTGACCCCTTTGTTCTCTTTTACACTCATCATCTTTACTCCATTCCCATCATCATCTCACCACCCTAAAGCTAACAAGGAGAGACATCCAAGAAGGAACACAAGAAGATCAAGAAAGAAGACCTTCAAGATGAGTGAAGTCATAATTTCCTACACTCTTCTCCTCTCTTTTTCTCTTCACCAAACCACTACCCAAATCCACGCAAATTCTCATGTTTTAGCCACCTTTAGAACACTTTCCCAGCACCTTTCCAACCCTTGAAAATCTCCTAAAGACCAACCAAACACTCATGAAAAGAAACTATCACAAAAACCTCTCAAACTCAGTCATCTCCGCACTTGAACCTGTGGTTTGTCCTACAGAGAGACTACTTATTGGACGTCCCTATGATTGTCCAAAACTACCTACTATTTTTCTATCAAATAACCCTTCAAATCCCCCTTGAATAACCACCAAAAACCCATTTGAAAAGCGTTTCCAAAGGCCATGCAAAAACACTATAAAACGTATCGAAAAATCTCATCCAACCTATACTATCTACACCTCTTGGCCATACCATCTACTTGGTGTTTACAGTCCATGTTTTAACATGTTTTAGTATTGGTATTGCAGCCTCAAGAGGTGTGCAAACAGTGGGGAAAGGAGTAAAAGTCACTCAAAAAAGAAGAAGAAGAAAGGCACCCTTAAAATCCTAGTTTAGGGTATTCCTTTTTCACACATGCATGACCACCATTAGGGATTGAGGTAAAGTGTGATTTCCAACACCCTCCTTAGATATGTTTGAACCAGTTAGTGGCAGCCCAACAACTTACACACAAGCCCCTCAAGGTATGTAGGTAAAAAACACTGAAAAAAGTGTTTTAGCCCCTTTATGTGCAAATCACATGGACTGGATGCATATAGCCTTATATCAAAGAATTATGACCAAAAAATAGAGGAGAAAAGTATCTCAAAGTGGACACAGAACATGGGAAACACCAGTCATACACACACATATGCACTTTAGCTAAAACACCAAAAACTAGTCATTTCGGGGGCATTTTAGTGCATATAATCATGGCTGCAAGAATGCAGCCATGTAACCATGAGTTACACGCTTAAAACAGCAAGGGAATGAAGAGAAAAAGTACGGGCCAAGATGAGAACAAATCTCTAAAGGTATAGCCTTGATTTAGGGGCAAAACGAGCATGAAAACACTTTAAAATAGAATTTTCTTATGCCTTATTGTTAAAAAACTTGAGGATGAAAGTTAGAGCGCTTGTACTAAGGTAAAACACTTAGAAACTATTAGGATATGATTTAGAATTGAAGGAAAGTGATTAGAAATGAAAACCTCAACCCATGGCCTTAAAAGACACAAAATGGGTCTAAAAAACCCTAAAAAGGTGACACTTTTGGTGTAGTCTTTACGAACAACTTAATATACTCTTATAGGCAATAAATAACACCTAAATAAACTTAGAAACATCTTAGAACCATAATCTAAGTGTCAAATGGTTAGTCACATAAAATGACAAAACCAAGCCCACAAGAATAGAGCAAAGCCATAGTTTTAGTACAATGGATGCATGATGACCATGGTTATGCATTAGGAACCTCAAACTCACGCAAAACAAGTATCAAGAAGTCATAGACAATTAACTCTTCGATATTGGAATAGAAAACATAAAGAACCCTAAGTCATCTAGGTATGACCGATTCAATAGGAGCAGTGATTGGAGCACTATATATATATACATATATACACATATACACATACACACACACACACACACACACACACACACATATATATATATATATGTATGTATGTATGTATGTGTGTATGTAAGTATATGTGTGTGTGTGTGTGTGCGCGTGTGTTTGTATGTGTGTGTATTTTATAACATGGTGGTGTCCGGGCTTCGCCCGACTAATCCACCACGGGTTAACCCACCCGCCCACAAGGCCAGGACCCAGGAGATGCAGGGGGTGGAGGTGGAGAGACTCGAACTCGCAACACTTTGAGCGTGCGAGCCCAAGCCAACCACCACACCACACCCCTGATGGGTGATTGGAGCACTATCTCATACCCTTAAACGACAAAAAATAAATAAGACTATAGAAGATTTAATAATACTTGGGTGTGAGATAAGACTCTAAAGCTAATACTGGAACTTGTTAGGTCAACTTCAATGGATCAACATCAAGTTGCAGATCATGAGGAACACTAAACGCGCGTACAGGTGGAAATAAATCCCAACTCTCTCTTGTATTATAATTATCGAAACTCTAATATGAGTAAGTTTATTTTTTATGAATCATGTAATTAGGTTCATGTTAGTGTGTCCTTGATTCTAAGTTGGTTTGTATGGATAAATGATTGTATGAAACATGCTAGGGTTTTAAATTCCTTATTATGCCATGATATGAATGATGAAATGTCATTATTGATTTACTTATTGATATGATCGTTACATGTATACGGTTATTATATTTATGACATACCTTCAACTAAACAAAGATGATTAAGAAATCAAACTATCGGCGCAGCGTATCCGTATTTGATTGTCGTAGGTATTATCCCTAGCGAGTAGGCTCAACATGGTGTCTTCGTATTTAACCACCACTGAACATTCTCCGATTAGAGATAAGCTGAGTTAGGGTCATGGACTGATATAGTATCACTCCCATGTATGACCACTACATGGTTTTTGTTTAGGTTATGCTTGCAAAATGAACCTACTTTAGAGGTGTCCCTAATAGTCGATACCTTTTGAAAAGGTAAACTTGAGAGTAGATGCTTACTTCATGAGGTATTCCCAGACTATGCCCTAAATCGGTGGATGTCTCATCCAAGAGAACAGAAATACTGAGGATAATCCTTTCGGTCTTAATGTCAACCCTAAAACAGTGAATTATTTGAATTGCGTAATGCGTTGGAAGTGTTTGCATATTGGTGTTTTTAATTTTTATAATACATGAGATGTGTTTTAGGATGATCCACTAGGCTCCTTTGAGATCGCCCCATTTTATTTTATTCTTTTTAGGTATATACTGAACTAGGTAGCCTCCTAAACGTTAATGGAGTCTCTTGATCTAGTTTGAGACAGTAATGGGGCCAATGTTTATGTTTTTAGATCATTTATCAATTGTTTTTTATTCAGCATTAATATATTTACCAATGAGTCAGACTTATTAATGAACATGCTTTAATTTCATTATATGAGAACTAGTTTGCGGTATTAATTAACATTTTATTTATTACATCATAATTAACGTTATTTGATGCACATTATGCTCATTAGTTGAGATGTGGTTATGATGTAACATACCTGACCTTTGGTTGACCCGTAATTATTATGTAATGTTTATTTATCTCCTTGCATTTATTGCACCCGAGGACATTTTTGTAATTCGGCTTTGGTGTGATTGGGTGACTTGAGGTTGAGGTGTTACAAAGGAGATAAAAAAAAATCTATTTTTTTCCACATGAATCT
Organism: Tinospora cordifolia; assembly: GCA_030144865.1. Classification (NCBI taxonomy): domain Eukaryota; kingdom Viridiplantae; phylum Streptophyta; class Magnoliopsida; order Ranunculales; family Menispermaceae; genus Tinospora; species Tinospora cordifolia. Next base: position 21,526 of record JAJIYU010002731.1, on the reverse strand, counting down.
TAGTACTTGTCGTGCATGAAATGCTATTTCAAAAATTGAAAGAATAGACGGATGCTTGCTTTGGAGGAAGATGATATCACAAAAGAGGTGGTTGATTATTTCTCTAGCTTGTACAAGGCTAGAGAAGGGTCATCATGGGGTGTAGAAACCTTTACATGGGCAAGTTCAGCACCAAATGTCGGTGCAAGTTTGAAAAAGCCTTTCGAGATGGAGTAGGTTCGTGAGATTGTGTTTAGTGAGACAATAACAAGGCCCGAGGAGCTGATGGCTTTTCAATGCGATTTTTACAATAATGTTGGGATATCAATAAGGCAAATCTCAAGAAAGTCTTGGATGAATTTAATGCTAGTGGGATCATTAATAAGTCGATGAATGAAACATAAATTGCTCTTATGCCCAAAAAGTGAATTCTAGAGGGGTTAAGGATTTTCGGCCCGTATGTCTAACCACTAGCTTTACAAAGCTCTGGCAAAAATCCAGGTCGCAAGGTAAGGGCATTTTTTCATCACACAATAGTTGAGACACTAATGGCCTTTATGCTAGGGAGAAAAATTAGTGATGCTATCTTGATTGCAATGAAGCAGTTGGAGACTACAAGAGAAGAAGGAAAGAAGGAAGCATTCTCCAAACCAATTTTGTAAAGGCTTATGACATGGTTCAATGCGACTTCTTGGAGTTTGTGTTGCCAAAAAAAGGGATAGTTTGTGTTAAAAAAAAAGATTTTTGGGGGAGGTGGTGTTGATGGGTTAAAGGCTGCATTTCCTCAGTCTCGTATTCTATTTTCATTAATGGAAGACCTAGGGAAAAGATCGACGCTTCTAGGGGCCCAAACAAGGAGATCCCTTACCTACATTTCTTTTTAGCCTTGTGGAGGATGTTTTGGCAAGAATGAAGCATAATGCTTTTGGGCTGATTAATGGTTTCTCAATTGGGAGATAGGCAGTAACTTTGAGCCATCTCTAATTTTTTGATGATTGCCTTTTCTTAGTGGAGAATGATGGCACCAATAGGACTGCAAACTTAATGATTATTCGGGCCTTCTATCGGATCTCAGAGATGAACCTCAACTTGGAGAAATGTCGAGTTGAAAGAATCTCCATGTCTGACAAGGTTGTTGGGGCAATGTAGATAGTTTTGGGCGTACAGTAGGTCAATGTAGATAGTTTTGGTTGGAAGAGAAGTTTCCTTTAAAAAGGAGGCAGCTTACCTAACAAGAGTGTTGTCAATGCCATTTCTACTAAATACCTCTCATTTTGAAGTTCCAAGATAGATTGCATGGAAGATTGAGAGATTGATTAGGAAATTCTTGTTGAAGGTGGGAAGGACCTAGAGGGGATGATGAGGTTATCTTGTTAAATGGGACGTTGTTTGTAGGGAGATTGAGTAGAGAGGACTGGGCATTCAGAAGGTAGAACTAAGGAATAGAACCTCGGAAGGAAAATGGTAGTGGAGAATAGGCATGGTCTACACCATAACTCAAGAGATACTAGTGTCCCCTAAAGGCACTTACCTAAATGCTAGGAAATTCATCCATTTCGTTCTTCCTTTCTTTAAATTCTATTGTCCGCCTCTAAGTTGGAAATGGTGCCACCTTTAAATTTTGGGAAGATAAGTTGGTGCGGTACATCTAGCTTTATAGTTCATTTTTAACAATATTCGTAGACTTTCTACTTTCCTGCGCCATCCTGTCAAGGATTTTTTTAAATTACAGATGAACATAACCCATCCTCTTGTCACACATTTAGCATGGGTGCATTGATCAAAAGAAGGTTCTATTTTTTTTTTTTTTTTAACCAGTTTGATTCTGCATCGGGCTATGTAACATCAAAACCTATACCTATGGCCATTCCCATCCCCATCTTACCTGGTCAAGACTATCAAACCAGTGAGATGATGGCACAATATGTTGCTAAGTTATAATTACTATAATATTAACCATCTTCAACAACAAGGCTCAACCTGAAGAGCATAAAAATACAAAATCATTAATGACAACCTATAAGTTATGAAGTTAGTCTTTTTGAAAAGATGTGTAATTGAGATTATTATTCCTGTTAATTAATATTATTATGTTGGCTTAAGATTTATGCAGATGTTGATGTTGATTTATGCTTTTTGTTTTTAAAGATCGCTATGGAACTCCATAAGATATGAGGCAATTACTCTTCCAGATACAAGCCCTCACAATGATTTGTATTCATTTATCCCTGGACCATGATTTATGTCTTGCCCAGTTCTCCACCAATAAATCATTGCATTAACACATAAATATTACAAAAGCCCAACAACATCATATGTTTGAAACAAGCATGGCAAGGCATTTTGGACCATTCAACTACAAACTGCCAGCATAGAATCATATGCATATGTGAATTTACTTGATAGAACTTGCAATTGCAGATATTTCCATCAAAGACTAACATGTATTCGTTAAGAAGATTTAGGGGGAAGAAGAAAACCTCTTCCAAATTTATTTGGAATGGTTGTGCAAAGTCTTCGAACATTACTGGAGAAAGTTCCTTCATTTTTTCCTCGACTTCCTGGAATGATAAATAAAAATAAGATAAACTAAAAGCCCAATGTAAGTAAGAAATATTATACTACTAAAAGCAAGAAACCTCCATTTCTGAGTAAGTTGGAAAGGAAGACAGGGAAGCTATTTCAATAATAAAGTCCTAACCCACATGAGATAGAAATATTATATTGCTGGTATAAATAATTTCACGAGTCATGAAGCCAAAAGCAAGAAACCTCCATTTCAGAGTAAGTTGGAAAGGAAGACGTTGAAGCTATTTCAATAATAATGTCCTAACACAGGATAAAACACAAATTTTAGCAACTTTTTGGGTTAGCAACAGTTCTTTATCTTTGGGTTATCCCATGTCAAAGTATTGCGAGGGTGGCATAACAGTTAAGTTTTTACATGCATAGGTCAAACAAAAAACCAAGGCTCAATATTGTGCACTTTCTCAAGGAATGAAAATTCTAAAAATCTCGATGAAATTTGAATAATTATTTTGAGTTTTTTTTGCTACCAAACTCGAGTCTAAGTTAAAAAAATGCATAAATTAGGCAAAACGTCAAAGATTTCGACAAAATTCGTGAAACTTCAAAGTCTTCGACAAAACTCACGAAAACTTCAAAGATTTCAATGAATTTCAGTGAAATTTATGGAATACACAAGTAAATAACATAAAATTCTTAACATGCGCGATAGACATTAAATTTTTTTTTAAGAGGAAACTAGAAAGTATATTCATAATAATAAGAGGATAGACATTAAATATTGTTAATGTTAAAATACATGTTTGAAACCACTATATTAATTTGTTTATATGTAAAATGTTTGATTTATATTTAATTTCATCATTTTTAATAAAAATTATGCATATTTTAGCATTTACCTAGATTTTCTTTTAACTTCACTAAGTCAGTGAATTTTTACAAATTTTTTCTCGAATTTCTCAAACTCTTCGAATAAATTCTGATTTTTGAAAATTGAAGTTTCAGACGAGATCCAATTTTCGTTCCATGCACTTTCAAGCATATACATTAATATATGCAAATCATTTCTCATTCTTTAAACAAAAAATAATAAATAAATAAACAGTAGTAGAACCATTGGGTTCCACAAGCAAGGGGCACAAGCAAAGCTTTTTTAACAGCATAAGAATAGGGATGTCCATTTTTTTTAATAAGAAACAACAATTTCCATTGATATGACTTCAAATACAAGCTAGGGAGGACCACAAAACAATATCTACCCCTACTAAACTGATGAAATAAGATGCACCCCCTTGCACAGATTAGGGGGCTACTGGGTGGTTAAATAAAAAATAAGATTTATATAACTACACACATTAGGGCGCTATCACATAACAGAATAAGGATTTTCTTGAATTCCTTAAGAGGAGTCCAAGGTAAGGAGGCAATCTTCAGCTGTGAGGGCTCAAAATAACAACCAGTAATGCCCAAAAACAAGCACCACATGAACCGTAAGTCACACTCTGAAAGAAAAAACTGCTCCAATTAAGAGCAAGAAATGAAAATCCCATAATCTGAAGGTGAAATCGACACCTAGGTCATGTTGAAGGCAAAAGGCTTTGGGATTCTGGATGACGGAATGTGTCTCCCCGATCACATATTTGATAGTTATTAATGATTGCCTTAGGGCTAATTTCTACAAAAAAAAAGGACTCCTATAGAGGGATCCCCCTTTCTTCTACCGCTTTACCCTCGTGACTGACAGATTAAGTAGGTTGATATCAAGAGCTAATGAGGTCTCTCAGGTGAAAGGATTTAGACTTGGTAAAGAAAGGGTAGAAGTCTCTCATTTGTAGTATGCAAACACATGATCTTTTTGTTAGACGGAGAGGTTAGAAATGTTTCGCATGCACTGATTGTGATGCATTGTTTTGGGTTTAAATGTGAATGTTTAAGTGTCAAAGCATTGGGATTAACATGCAAATGGAGGATCTTGTGAGTTTAGCAAACAGGATAGGTTGTTCCATTGGAATCTAACCAAGGAATTACTTGGGGATATCGCTAGGTGGGACCTGACATGTGTCAATTTTTGGAAGCCAATTCTCGGTACCATATCTAGGAGGTTGACCTGATGGAAGAAGTTTTCCATCTAAAGGAAGGAGTTTTCCCTCATCCCTTTGATTCAGTCAGCTACTCAAACTTTTCCTCTCATTGCTCAAGGTGCCAAGAAAGACTCTGGCAGCAATTAAAAAGAAAATGAAGAATTTTTCTAGAAACAAAAAGATGGGGGTAGACAGGGGTCCATAGTCAGATTGGTTATAGTGCAATAATCTATACAAGAGGGTTATAGTGCAATAATATTAGAAGGAACACAGCCTTCTGAGGAAAGTGAATTTGAAAATATTTACAGCAAAAGGACTTGTGGACTAGATATGTGACATGTAGTTATGTTAGGCTTTTGCTCAATGGGATTTAGTCATATCAAAGGTCTAAGGAATGTTACATCAAGGTGACCATGGAGATTTATGCCTCACTTATCCCAAGGTTGTGAATAAATGCAGATGGGAAGTAAGTGATGATGATTCCTTTTTGTTATTTAGAAATATAGATTGCATGGTGAGTACTCCTTAGAAAACTCCTTTCCAAGTCTCTGCAGACCATCTAATGCTTGTTTTCATCCCATATCAAGATTCATAGCTCATCACTCTTCTAGATCATACCACCATCAAGGGATTCCACTTTCGTAGGGCCATTTTTAGGGACAGGCAGAGGTCATCTCTCTTGCTTCACCTTAATGTGAATATATTAACCTCTAGGGATTGACTAATTTGGTCCTTGAAATCATCTGGTCATTATTCATGCAAACCTTTTTTTCAGTTTGCTATCCCTCTCCCTGCCTCATTGTTTTCTTTGGCAGACCATATCTAGAAGGTTTTTGTCCCATCCAAAGTGAGGTGTTTGGGTGGATTTCAGCCCATTAGAGGATCGATTTTCATGATATGTTGCAAAGAAGACTTCCTAACTTTCACATCTCTCCTAATTGGCGTATTCAATGTGGATGAGATGGTGAGAGTGCAGAGCATATATTTATTTCTTGTGAGTTCGACAGAGATGTGGTACAATTGGTTCCTTTTTTTCTGAATTGTGATTCCTGTGCCCGTCTTGAAAAATGCCTTAATGCGGGCCATCTTAGTGGCTATTCCAGTCAGGTAAGACAGCATCCATTATTGCTAACCTGGCTTCTACTTGGGGTGTGTGGCTAGAAGGGAAGAACCATACATTCAATACCATACACGGGACAACGAACAGGTACAAGAGTCAATTAAGCTTTTCAAAAGTTCTTGGATGTCTAACTCTAAATGGAATAATGGGTTTTCTCTTTTGACTTTCAGCTAATATGGGAGGTGACCAAATTTGTAATTTTTTTTTTTTTTTTTTTTTGGAAAAGAAACGATATATATAGTGTATTAAAGGAGGACGAGAAGTCCAAAAACGCCAAAGGCGATTACAAAAGAGTGTACAAAATAGCGGGCCATCGTAGCATCCATTCCCCAAAAGTATATCCCAATCCTAACTTAGAAGAAGAAACCCAAGAAGCAAACATATAAACTAATCTATCCAAAATGTGAGTTAAAATAACCCTTTCTTTCTTGAAAATACGACTATTTCTGGCCTCCCAAACAGTCGCCTACATTGCGAAATGAATCAAAAACCAATATTTCTTCAGAGTCGCAGGCATCACAGGAGGACAAGATATCCTACTAGTACTATCCGTGAATCTAGCTATTGCAGGGAGGTTGTGCTGTCATGAAGCCCAAACCTCTTTCAAAACCTAGCAGTCCCAGAAAATATGCCAAGCATTATCCTCCGCAACCCTGCAAATGCAACACCATAAAGGCGATATGCATAGGTTGGGAAGTTTTTTTTTTTTTGAAGTTGCACGCTACAATTTTAATGTCCTAGCATTATTAACCAAGCCATAATTTTAATCCTAAAAGGCATTATCGCCTTCTAGATTGGATCAAGGCTGTCAACCCTCAGCATTGCTTGAGCTGTAGAGAACGCGGTATAGCATAAACAAGTGGAGAAGACTTCGGAGTCCTCTTTAGTCCAGCGCCAAGTATCCTCTTGAGTGCTTAACTGTAAAGTGTCTAGTCGCTGAAGAATAGCTGCTAAGTCATCAATCTCATCATCTTTAAGGTTTCTTCTAAAGCAAAGATTCCATGCAGCTAGGCTACCAATATCAATATTGTTGCCAACTCGTAACTGAGATAGATGCAGTCGTATGTTTTTATAATTAAATTTCTTTGTTTCCTCTAAATAATAATAATGATAACAATAATAATATCGTGGTAAAATGCTCCAAATAAGAGAAAGCATAAATTAGGTTTCTTAAAATTAAACCAAATTTTATTAATTCAATCAAAGTTATACTTTTACGATGAAACTGTCAAATAAATCTTTCCATCCAATGAGGGATCAAAGCTTGTTAGTTGTGTATGGTTCTACCCAAACAAAGAACACTTTTTTTTTTCCTCTCAAGAGCTTCAGTGGTTGCAAGATCACTCAAACAAATAGGTGTTCTAGAATGGCTATTCCTTACAATTGCTCGTGATCTTGCAGAACCATGGTAATTAGGATCTCAAGACATAACGACACCTATGATGCAAGGAAATTGAAAAAGGTTCTCAAAGGATCACAAAAACACTTTTTAAATGTACAAAAGCCTCTATGCCTAATATAGTAACAACACAACTCAAAAATGTCTTCTACAACAAAAAGCCTCCACATTTCCATCCCATCCTCAGGCAATCCAAGCCTTGCTTGAGAGACTTTTATGGAAAAGCATAGGAGTGGGTTTTATGGAACCTTTGTAGATGTCATGGATTGAAATTAATCAATGCACTTTTGATGGTTCTATTAGGAATGTTGCAGCACCTTTTTGGAACGATACAATCCTTAAAGCAAGTTCATGGCTCGTTGCTTTCAAGTCCAACAGAGGCTATTCTATCAACAAGTGGACTAGAAAGTGGGAATGCTGCATGTAGGTCTTGCTTAGACCTAGATATTGCAGGTTGCTTGTGGCTGTTGTATTTCTTTGTATGCCTGTTTGTTGTTTGTTGCAATTGTTTGTACAACTGTTTTTGTTGTTTTATTTTGAAGGTTTGTTGTTTTGAGTACTACAGGTGCTTTTGTTTTCTTTTGGTTTCTTAATATTATATGTTGTTTCCTCTTTCCAAAAAAAAAAAAAAAACCAAAACTTTATACTTAATTAGATAACAAGAAAACTTAAAAACGTCCTCTCCTAGGCACATCTGGTTGGATTTATTAATTTACTTTCTCCAATCCTGATTATCATAGACTAACTCTACAAGGATGTTCCAACTCTTCAGTTCAGCCTCCTCCTTCATTTGAGCATAAATATAGAGAACTAAGTTCATTGTAGGTAATGGTGCTAAATGAAGTAAAAACAAAAAAAAAAAGAGCTGAATTTATCTTCTGCTTGAACTCACCAGCAAATTGTCTTTCTAAAAGGCAATTCAAACTTGACTACTTCTCTTTGAAGCAATGTCAATTCTAACACTTCCAATCATAATTATCAAATCAGTGCAAATCTTGATTTGAATCATATGATTCAAGTCTAACCAATCTTTTCTCAAAATGAAAAGAAAAAAGAGTCAAACCAATTCCATTTTGCTTTAAAAAATTAAGAAAATAAAAAAATAACTTAGGAATTTTGCTTGAATTCTAAGATTGGACTTGAATCATAGGATTAAAATCAAACATAACATTTTAGCAGTCAATTTAACTCTTGTATCCAATTTTTTGGGATTTTTTGTTAGGTTTTTCAACTTTTAACTCATTTTTTAAATTTATTTATAAATCCAATGAAACAAACTTGAGCTTTCCAAAAGGTTAGGTTTGTCTCCTTTGCACGTATAGAGCAAAGGATTTCATCCTACTTCTTTGACCTTCAGTTAGTTACTTATATTTAACAGTAAACAAAAATCCATTAGTTGCTTACCAGGTAAAGATTTGATTTATTTTAATTATAAGTATTTTTATAAGGCTATTTCATGTTTGCTAGGTTTTTTTTTTTTTTTAATAATACTTCTATTGTTGACAAGTGGGAATGAATAGAAAGATAGACAAGCTTGAAAGCATAACTCTATGATGCACCCAAATAATAGAACTCATTATGGAGCTCTATTTAGGTCAAAATACATCTCACAAAGATAGGCAACAATGATGAGACTTGAATAGAAGAACCATACAATGTTCATTCATTATTAACAAAGTTACTTCAAAGAGAGGAAAGGAGGAGAATTTTTAAAAAATGATAGAAAAGAAGAAATGAGAAAAAGAAAATGTAAGGTACGATATAGAGAAAGGAAGAATTTTGAGCCAGATTAAAACAAACGAGTACATGAGTGATTATTGTATTATTGAAGATGTTTTCAAAATACCAAGTAAAAGTTTAGATCCAGCACTGAGTTATATTACAGCATTTTAATGCAATGCAATCAGAACTAAAGTTGGTCAAAATCTCAAATCATTAGTTTTAGAATAATTTAGTAATTTTTATAAATTTATTATTTTAGGTAATTTACTACAATGTCATAGCTAGTTCCAAGCCCACGTTGAGGGTCATGTTATGTATTTAACAGCCAACCTAAAACTACATCAATTCAACTATGACATAAATCTTAATTAAACTACACTAAGGGCAACAACATCATTGCTAAGTTAAGTGGCACATTTCACTCGCATTCAGGTGTTTCAAATAAATAGGCAACGAGTGTTTCATTGATGCCTACATGCAACAAGAAGTGAGTTAGTCCTCTACATTATATGGAGAACTCCAAGTACTGAAGTTCGTCAAAATTGAAAATAGTAGCTTTAGGGTACTCATTTGGTACATAGGAAAAGTGGAACTCTAACAGTAACATGTAAGAGTACAAGAGAGCGAGTATAAGAAAGCAAACACTATGCTTAACAAAAAAAAAAAAAAAAAAAAAAAAAAACTCCACATACTTTGCTAGTTCGCTTATAAGACTGCATATGTGGTTAAGGATTAGAACATTTTCCATGTTTTGATTTAATAAACATGTGTAAATTTCAGTCACCTCCATCATAACAAACATCACTAACCAATGTTATTAAGGGCGCAAGGCACACCCAAGGATAGGGACTCCTCCATTGTCTAATGCACAAGCTGAGGCATGTGCCTAGTGACATAAGGTGCAAGAAATGCAAAAACATCTTTTCATAAATTTATTATTAATCACAAACAACAAAAAATGATAATCAAATTAGACATAAGTCATTTAAAAAGTAAGCAATTCAATTATTCATAATACAAGCACCCAATCCTTTCTTACTTGCAAGAATTCGTGAATAATTTTGTTTATTTTCACATCTAGGAGTTCCATGAAATAGAGAAAAGGAAGAGGAGGAGAACAAGTATGAGTATGGAAACAGGGGAGGAGGTGTTGTTGTAGCGCTACTTTCTTCTTCCCCTCATCCTCCTCCACCTCCTCTTTCAAGGTGGGAAAGAAGCAACAACAGCACTGGTTGCTTGCTCCTTGCTTCCTCCTTTGAGGGACAAAAAGGTCATAATTCTATTTTTAGCTTGACGCGAGTGAACAATTATGTTTTTTTTTCTTTTAATTTTAAGATGTAATAATATTACTACTAAACCATACCTTATTAGGTTAAATAATATAATTGATAACTAAAATAAAAAATTCAATTAATCAAACAATTAAATATTAAAAAAGAAAAATATCAGTGAGACACACCAAAGAACAAAAAGGCACATAAAGGGTGCACTGGATCAATGTGCCTACACTTGGAGTATTTCCAAGGGCAGGGAGCACAGCTCATCTGGAGATATGCCAGAGATGTAAAGGACCTAAAGGTTTGAACAGTTATTGAGCTCTTGAGTGAATTCTTGTAAGCTTTTAATGGTTATTCTGCTACTAATTGGCAGAGGAACTGAAGTGCTATTTTGACATTGTTGTAGGTCTGGAGGGACATCTTGTCCCTCTTGCCCCTTTTGTGGTGGTTGACCATCTGCTTCTTTATACTTAAACAAATCTTTTGTTTCCTTTAATGATTAATAAAAATAAAGGGCCTAAAGATTTAATAGTCTAGATGAAATATTTAACATTTATTTTATTCCATGCCACAACTTATCTAGGGAACAATGCAAATGAAGTTTTAACCAATAAAAGATTAAAGAATGTACATAATAGCTACGCAAAAATTAATTGCCACTGAAAACAGTTACGAATTTTAATAAGAAATCAAGGATTTGTAAATGAGAAATACTTTGCTAGTTAAGACGTAGTTAAGTTCATCAAGGTAACTGCATAAGCTAGAAGGAATTGAAAAATGAATTTGGTTTCAGTACCAATCCAGTTATCCTTGATTTTTCCAGAAGTTCCTTTGCAATGAGATCCAGTATATGCCTATTCCGCATCAAACCATCCATGGCAAGTTCTTCCGTCTCTTCAATGTACTGTCATAAAAATCACATGTGTAGCATTATCAAAATTCTCTTTATGATACAAAAGAGAAAATTTGACACAAATATACCACCTTTGAACACAGAAACATATATAATCGAACTGAGAAACTATTACTTGCCAAAATATCATAATAGTAGCATATGCAGAGACTGTTAGACAGAAACCACATATTAGATAGCTTTAATTTAATTACTTATTGCCATAATAAGGATTCCACCCAAACATAGTCATATCTATAACAGTACTGAAGCTTGATCTAGTTTTCACTGAGAAATTACAAGGATTATTTTTTATTTTAAATTATTAAAATGTTTTCCATGCTACAACTACTTTTGAAATATAACTAACAGAGAAATACTTGTCATTCTAGTGGTTGGTTATATGTTCACCTACCCTGAAGGTTTCCAGTTCAAGACACCTTTTGCCACTTGTTGACCAACGGCATCCTTTACTGAATAAATTAGAACAATAATTAACTTCTGCTGATTTATTTTACAGTTAACTCGATCACCTAACAAGGCATCCAAAAATTTCACATGAACCTAGAGGCTGAAACATGTCAGGATGCTGCACTCCTACAAACCAAATGCAGATAGAATGAGAAGCAGTGGAATGACGTATATATATACATATAAAACAAAATGTGTAGGTCAAGGTAGGACAGTACAAGCAGGACCTTTAGGATGGATGCTTCATCGTTTTCTCCTGAACAAGTAACACATTATTTTAGTTCAAATATTGATGTCAATGAGGATGAAGATCAATCATGCAACTCGTTCACAAGGAAAAAACATTGTACCCCAAAAATCTATCCATGGAAGACTTTTTTGTTCTAATTAAAATCAAAGCCATGAGACCAAGCCTTCGGGATTAATGAATGAAAAATGATTAAATGACTTGTCACTTAATCAAGCAATCAGGTTTCATTACATATAGAACATTATGAAAAACATTAATTGCATCAACATAGCAAAACTCACAAACATGGAGATATTCACTTGCTAATGCATTGTTCTCACACTTCAAAAGTCACAAAAGAAAACAACATAATTACCCTTGTCAGCTCCCGACTAAAAAGCTCAGACACTTCAACCGTCATATTTGCGGGTATCACACGAGGATCATCCCACTAGCATGATTAAAAAGAAGAGTTAAGTTAATCCCCCCACGTGCTGGACTATACACACAAGACACATGTTATCTTAGAAGGCAACAGTGAAATTTACCTTATAATTTAGCAAGGTGCCATCTGGACTGTCTGGTTCATCCCTCAGACCAATTCGTTTCACCAAGGTGGCAAGGCCTAACCTAGAATTTCTGGGACTGATAACCATCTCTCTAGCAATCTGCAGCAATGATTAAGATGAGAGGATTGGAGAATTATCTGAATCCTGACTTACCACTGAAACCTACAAAACCTTATATCATGATAATATCTATAAAATCCTCAAACTGACCAATCTAATGACTGGATGGACAAAAAAAAACTTAATGGACAGCAGCAAATAATACACTAGTAGAACCACTAAGGAGGCTGTGGATGAAAGCTGGTTATAGTATATTTTATCTTGAATTAAATCTTTCCTGGTGTACGTGAGGCTTAAAGCTCATTTTTCTGTGTAGACATATGAATTAAATGTTTAAAAAAAGCATTTTATGTATGAACAAGATTTTTTGGTTCATTTATACATTTGAAATTTATTTCCTATTTCAGGAGAAGGATATTTAACACTTTTCAAATTATAATTTGTCATAAGATGCATCTAACATAAAAGATGAGCTACAACTTTAGTGTTTTTGTATTGGTTAAATTCAATTTTAGTTTTTAAATATTTGGGCTAATAAATACCATAGGCTTATGAATATGGTAGACTAATTTCTTTGCAAAAGTTTGTGCAAAGGTAAAGAAATTAACCTATGAGGAAATGTGACAAAAATTATAACAATATTTCTAAAACTAATTCAATTAATTTTCCATTGGATAGTTACATAATCAACTTCCCAAAAAAAAAAACTTTATTTTATTGCTTACAAGAATTAAAAGGTCTCAAATATTATTAAGTTGTCTAAACGCTTTGGTGATTCTCCCTGTAAATTTTACATTAACTATTATTGCAATTAAAACTTTGTCTATTAGTTACAGATTTTAAGTTATTAGTTAACGACAGATTTTGAGTAATTTATGTCAACCAAATCCTTTCAATGACTCGTTATGCTTTACAATTATAATAGTAGCTTTTTCCACAACTGATTTTTCAATTTCATGAATAATATATTATGAAAGGGGGCACGTAACAAAAAGAAAAGAAAGTAAGAAAATAAATTTCATATAAATTTCATCATTCTATCTTGACCCCATAAGGCCTCCATGAACACATTGAAGCAAAATATGTCATTTGCACACATTAATGATACCAACTTCAACAAAGGGTATAGAACTATACCAGAGCAAAAGTGAAAGGTCTTTGCAATCATTGTACGACCGTGACAATAAAAAATGCAAGGTTAACTCAAAACATACACATCATTGCATAACACAACAATAATTGTTTCCTTGGGACTATAACCAGCAGTTAAGAGCATTCTAAGAAACAGATCAGACAACAAAGAAAACTATATAATGCAATATGTATTACTTTATCTGCAAAGGTGGAAACTCAAATAGAGAACGAAGCTTCAAAGAAATTTACTTTTGTTATCTTTTCGAGATCATCTTTTCCTCCATCCGTGATATCATCCCCAAACACAACACGCTCTGCACAACGCCCACCATGTGCAACTACCATCTGCATTTTCAAGTAGCCAAAGGTCGTATACCCTTGATCCACTACATTTTCTCTGGGATAAAAGACAGATACAGCAGATTCCTGTTCTAGTTGGACATTGATAGTGTTAGTAAAGAAACTTGTTAAATCATTTTTTTCTTATATATGTATGAATGAATATCAATCAAAACAAAATTCAAATTAAGAAAGATAAGAAAGAATATTTATCAACAAGGTCAGAATTTGGCACCTTGCCACCAGGCAACAACTGGGAAAATGCATGCCAATCAAATTGAGGAAACAAGTGAGCCAATAATATATGACCAGCCTCATGAACGGCAAGCAATCTCTTCTTTTCAAATGGAACCTGTCATATAAGGCAGGGAAACCAAATAAATCAAATTTATAAAAGCAATTATGGTTAGAATAATTGCTAGTCAACTCTTCAGATGAACTTAAACATACACTTTCTTCACATTTCTGTTGCTCCTCCTCAGTAAGTAACACACCCATACCCTCAAGTAACTGTTTATCTAAAACATCAACAATGTCCTGTTGGAAGATTTTTACATTTCCTTTCCTCACCTGAAAATGACAGATTATTCATCAAGATCTTAGAGATATCACCATTACAAATTATGTTAACCAAACCCTTTACTATAGCTTGATGTATCCATGTCTAACACTTCGTGATAGGACATGTATTGGATATGTGTCTGACATTTTAAATTTTAGAATACTGCTAAATAAATTCCTCAATTGAAAGAACAAAAGGCATTACTAAAGATGATAGCTAACAGGTAAAATCATAAAATTCACTTAATTGGAAGAACAAAACAGACAAATGAGTGCAAATAAGAATAAAAAAACAACATAAAAAGAAACAGCTATTCCATTAATAAGAGAAAAACATTACAAGACATGTCAAATCCACACAGGACACATTACAGGCAACAATATAAAACAAACAAAACAAAACAAACCTGCCCTCTTATAATACATTTCCCCACCCTCTTTACCAATCGGACATGGAATATCCCAGAGAGGGGGTCATTACTAATCCAAAACGAGGCAATATAGTGAAATTCCCTCCCATAGAAACCCAATTTGCACAAACTCAACTCCAAGATTTGAAAACAAAGAAAAATAGAGAGATAGCATGTTTTTATTGCTTTCAATTATCAAGTAAAATGAAATTACGAAAACAGTGTTGTGTTATCCTTTCAAGAGCGCCAACTGTATTCACTATGCTTGTGTGTGTGTGTGTGTGTGTGTGTGTGTGTGTGCACGTGTGTGTGTGAAATAGATAGATAATATGGTAAAAATAATTAATATATTATTTATTTTAATATATTATTTAACTTTTATTAATTTAGGCTTCAAAATAAATTTCTTTTCAAGTCCTCGAAAAAATAAAATTTATTGACGCCCATATAGCACCTTATTCACCGTCTAGGCCCTCGGGGAGGATGGGTATGTAAGAATTGCTTAGGTCATGCCTTGACAACATTGATTCCTCTTTAAACATATCGCCATAGTGATACATAGAAGGCTATCAAACCTGTGCCTCTTGCCATCTTAGATAGCGATGGAAGATGAGATAAAGTTAGCTCTCCTCCCAAAATGGAAGGAGGCATTCATCCACCTGAAAAGGCTAACCACCTACTCCAAATATCTTTAGCAACCCCACACCCCAAGAATAAATGATCAATGGACTCACCTGCCAACATGCATAAGGAAACAATGTAGGGATCACTTCCATTTTGGGACACGCTTTTGAATATTGTCCTAAGTATTGATACACCTATGACCAAGGAGCCATGCAAAAATCACCTTGGTGGGAGTTTTGACTTGCCAAATAACCTTAGCTAAAGGAAACATGGTAGAGGTTGATTCGGTGCATAAGGCTTCAAAGTAGGATTTTGTGGAAAAAAAAAAAAAAAGACCGGTCACCAATTGAGCAGAGGTTCCTATCAAGAGAAGAAATCATCTATGGACAAGACCCTAACCACGAAAAGGCACCCCGACAATGTTGGTATATATGCAAGCTCTAAGGTTCCTAAAGAAGTAGAACTTCCAAGTTATGGATATTGAATGATCCCCCAAGCCTTCATGATTAATGAAATATGCTACTAGTTGACCTTTGCCTAAGGATAGCTGGTATAGTAGGAGGAATCTCTCTGCTAATGTGGGAAAGCCTAGTCATTGATCTTCCCAAAAGCAAAAGCAAAGTCCATTGCTTATCCTCAATTAAATGTAGTTCATAACCTGCTGCTCTATAACAGAAATAAACTTCCATGGGCATCGAAAGGTCTTCCTCCTAGCCTCGTCAGCCCATCCCCGTTATAAAACACCCAACCACTTCCATAAATGCTCTCAATTGCCCAACTTGAGGTTTAATTGCAAGTCTCCACACCCATTTCCTGCAAAGATCTACATTCCAAATTTTTTTTGTTTTTAATTGCTAAACCAACCAAAGCCTTACGCTTTTGTAACAGTTCCCACTTTACCAGGCTCAATGCCTTCATGATTTCCTTCCTCTTCCACAAGAAATCTTTAAATTTCTTTGCAATCACTCTTGCTACACCCTAGGAATCATAAACATCGACATACAATAAAGTGGAAGAGCTTCCAACACTGGATGAATCAAAGTCAATCTTCCACCATTTAGTTAAGAATGCCTTGCTCTAGCCATCCAACTTTTAAGTCACCTTAGGAAGGACAAGATCCTCAAATTGGGGAAAGTTGGGATTGCCTCCCAATGGGAGACCTAAATAGACAAGTATATATGCATATGCACACGCAAGCCAGAGCACACGCAGACGCAGACATACACACACACACACTTATATATATTAAACATATGTACTTATTAACAAATAGATAAATATATTTAAATTTATATATGTATTATATTTATTCTCAAATAATTAAAGCTATTATTAATATTTATATATATAGATTTTTTTTAAATAGAAACTTATATTAATAAAATAAAAATTACAATAGCCGGATGAGATATCCGGGCTTACAAACCAGTACAAATTTCAAAAGTTTGCAAAATATTCCGACCATTTCCTACCCATTCACCATATGAGTATCCTAGACCTAATTTTGTACAATAATATTTATATATATAGATATAGTTATGCATAATTATACTTGATATTTTATTTTAAATTGCACCCAATAAAAAGGGAGCACATGAATTGGATGAAAAAAGGTGGAAAAGGTTGTTGATTGGTCTCAAATTGTCAGAGGAATTTGCCAAATTAAAAGAATGGTTGGAGAAAAACTCAATGTCATAGGGTTTATGGGTCTAAAGGTTCCATCATTAAGGGTTAAGGTACTTACATATTTATTAAAAAAAAAAAAGGAAAAAATCATAAACACCCTTACAAGAAATAAATTGTAGAGAACCTCCTTTAAGGACTAGGTAGCACCAAGGCAGTTTCACAAGTCCAAGGGCCTAGGTAAGGCCTACATGGGACCTTGACAAACAGATATAGCCTTTGCCCACAAAAATTCATACACTCCCTCTATTCTTTCTTTTCTTCTTCTGTTAGTCTTAAACATGATGAAGGAAACCATATCAAATTTTGGGTAAACATTTGGATTCGTACCATGGCTCCTAAAAACCTTATCACCAACTCTACTCTATGTCTATTTTGCACAACAGTCCTATACCCTCCTTTGTGTCTCATATGGTGATGAAGGTCCACTTATTTGGAATCTTCAACTTCATCAATCGATTTCATGCAGGCTTACTAAGGATGGAGATAAAATCAAATGAAATTCTTGACCTTCCAAACATTTTTTTTCTGATTCTTTCCTTTCAGTCATTGCCAATATCAATACCGCTCCCATCTTTAATCTTGCTAGTTTTAGTTGGAAAGCTCATGTTCCATCTAACGTGGACATTCCAAGTAGGTTATCTACTAATAACAGGGTTAATTGTGCTGACACAGTGACACTCTTCAGAAGCACTCCCTAATAGCTCTCTCCCTGTGCAGGAAAGAGAACGAGAGTATTCATATTCTAACTGGATACGATATCACCACTTAAGTTTGAAATTTTTGGGACAATTGTCTTGTGAATGATCCAAGGGCAAAAGCAGAAAATCCCTTCTCCATCCCTAACCAGGACATATGGCATTCTCATCTGTTGGAATTACTGAAGATTGGTTATTTGCAATTTTGTGGTGTTGTTAAACTAAACATAATGCTAGAATCTTCAAGGGTACAGCATGAGATGTCTTTTTTGTCTGGAGTCATCCCATTATGCCTCTCTCTGGGTGTGTTCTTCAATTGAGATTATATTACTATTTTGTGAATTTGTTGCGAGATTGGGGCTTAATTTTAGATCATCGTGCAGTTTCTTTTGTCGTCTTTTGGAGATTTTGTTTTCATTTTGACTGTCCTTGTTTGCATGTGTCCTATGCTATTTTGGTCTTCGCTAGTACTTTGGTGTCTAGCAATGTTGACTTTGGCTCTTATTTTGTGGGGTTCCTCCACCTTTGACATTTCCTTTGGTTGTAAGCCCTATGGTCTATAAATAAATTTTGTGTCCCAACAAAAGAAATAATGTAAATATATCAATATAAAGATAAATTTGAATACTGCAAGAACAGAGAACATGAAAGACCAACTTACAGACATTATTGCTGCCTCATTGATAAGATTTCGGATGTCTGCTCCAGAATAACCAACAGTGCGGAAAACAAGCTGTAAGAAGGAAGGTAGTAATCAGAAATGTTACGAACACACATACACAGATAATTATGAGTTTACACCAAGTAGTGAAATCTTTTGCTACAATAAACTAGACTCATAAATAAGTCTACATGCATTGAAATTAAAAAAAGATCATAGGACGAGAACTTATGGCCTTTGTTGCAATAACATAGGATACATAGCAGGATAGTAACTAGTCGACCCCATAAGGAATCCGTAATTAGTTGAGTCATATTGGATTTACTTGGACAATATGTTCTTTTCCTAATGGTTCTTATTACATGCAAAGAGGAGTGAACTCGAAGATGACCTTTAATTTTAAATTAAGGAAATATGGGAGAGAGAATGAAGAAGAAAGATAGAAATATGATGGGAGTGACAATTAGGAAAGCCATAAGGACATTCTCAAAGGTATGACCTTAGAACACATTTTGTAGTGTATATATCATACTAAACCATGCAAAAACGTATTTGATTTGGATGGAGGTGTAGAGGACTTGGCCAACTTTAGAATATGATTGAAGACCATTACTGGACCAAGTTTACAGCAGATCTAGCATCTAGGAATCATGTCGAACCCTATTTTGGGTTATCCATTCGGCAAAGTATAATGCATCATCAAATCATATTTATACTAGAAAACGAGACTGAGAAAATAATATATACGCATTTGTAGAAATAAGAAGGCAAATGAATGCTAAACAACCACACTCAAAAGATTGCTCCGTGAAAAATCATCAATTCCATTACAAGTAGGGATCACCAACACTACACTCTTTAGAGCACTTGTATCCTTTAGGTGAACCACTGTGGGGGTAGGGCAATTTTGTAACTGTTTACGAGCATGATGAAGTTGATTAGTGTACTGTTGTACAGTGATGTATTATTTCTCACAAATAATTAAACGTACTACATTTTAGTTTCCCAAAGATAGAGAATGACAGAGAGAGAAAGAGAGAATTCCCTATGATTTGTCCATAGCTTCATCAATTTTTCACCTGTTGAATTATAAATTGCATGAAAATGCAAGAACAAAAGAGAATAAAAAATAAGAATAGTAACAAGGGGTCCAGTGCATTAGTGCTTGATTAGCTACACCATCTCCACACCATTGTGGTTGATGTCCTTGATCGTCTAACAACAAAGGCAAAGGATGATGACCTTATCAAAGGTTTAAAGGTGTGAAAAGATAAAGTCCACAATTCCCACACTCTTTGCAGATAATTGCATAATCTTTGTGCAATATGATGATCACAGTTTGATGAACCGCACATGTCTTTGGTGAAGAGCTTCTGCTTCATCTCAAACCTGCGTGTAAACCTAACTAAATCCACATTTATGGGATCAATCTCACTGCAGAAGAGGTTAATGAATTGGCTTTGAAGATTGGTGTCTTGGCTGGAGGATGGCTCATTAATTATTTGGTCTTTCATGGGGTGGGAATCCAATCTCCATCTCCTTCTGGGATTCAGCAATTCAAACATTTAGCAAAAGAACAGCAGAATGGAGATGTTCTTATCTCTCCAGGGGAAGGAGGCCCACCCTCCTCGCATCAGTTCTAGAAGCCCTACCTACCTATTTCCTATCTATTTTCAGACTTCAAAAAAGGAAGTGCTATCTTGAATGGCACATAAATAATTTCCTTTGGAAGAATGAGCACCAAGGCAGGTGTTCCACCTAGGGCAGTGGGAGAAGTCAACAAGCTCAAGAATCAAGGAGGACTAGGTATTCAAACAGAATTAAGACCCTATGCACGAAGGCTATGGCACTTATATAAGGAAACAAACGATCTTCGGGTGAAGATAATTAGACACAAGCATGGAATTCAGGAAAACAATAGGAATTCCAAACTTCTAACAAATGTTTCATATCAATCTCCATGGAATTTTATACATTCACCCTTTATATCCAAATTTTCCTTTTTTTTTTGACAAGAAACTATAAAATATATTAATAATAATAGGAAAGTTTACAACTATACCCAGATGAGATATCTGAGAAGTAACAGCAAAGCAATGAATTTATAAAGTTTGAAAGATATTTTCCCCGTTGCAAAGCCATTCTCCAAATGTATACCCTTCACCTAACTTAGATATGGAGATCCAAGTGGCGAACAAACCATTGGATCTCTCCCAAACTAAACTATTCGATTGACCTCTATTACAAAGATTCTCAAGTTCATTTCCTCCCGTATTGCATACCAAACTACGAACAAAATCAGCTTCCAATACTGTTGTAATTTTGAAGCTGCAACTGCATCTGGAATTAGAAATAATTGGTCTGCAGAAGGGGGGACTATGCTTTTATGCAAGTGATTCCACCATCGCCATAACTGTCGAATCAGCTGACATTTCCCAAAAATATGTTGGACCGTCTCCGAATTATGCTTGCACAAAACACATATCGATGGATTCAGATATAGATGAGGAAGCCGAGTTTGAAGAGTGTCTGTTGTATTCAATTTGCACATGCTTATCGGCCATGCGAGAATGCGAGCCTTTGTAGGTGCAAACGTCTTCCAAATGAACTCAACCGTATTCTTGACTGAGAAACTAATTATGCAGAAAGCTTTTCCAGAAAAGAGCGCATTGAGAATTCGTGAGCAGTTGTTCCACGCCATTGAGGGCAATCCTCTTCAGTTGTCTCCTCAAGATGGAAACTGTAAACGGTTGAAAGTAATTCACCCACTTCTACAATCTGTCCTCCTACCGTTCCTTGAAGATGAAGATTCCATCCCCAATGTGTGCAATCTCCATCCATTGTTCTCATTCTAAATTCAGAAATTGCTGCTGTCGGACGTTCTGATAGCCTAAACACGTTAGGGAATTGTTCTTTTAACATTCTTGTGCCACACCAAATGTCCCCCCAACAATCCATTGTCGCTCCATTCTTCACCTGCCAAACTATATTATTTCAAGATTTTTCATAAATGGGAAAAATGTTTTTCCATGGGGAGCGATGGGTACAGTTCCTTTTAAGGCCTGCTTCCCGACCCTGTGTTTTGGAACCA
>JAJIYU010002730.1:0-29087 GCA_030144865.1 Tinospora cordifolia | reverse complement strand
TCGACGAAATTTTGTAATTTTATAATTACAGGCGAACTTCGTTTCGATTGTCCAAATTACCTAATTAATTCGGCTAATTTCGACAAACTTCGTCTAATTTTCATACCATGCCCCCTGCTCACATCCAATTTTTTTTGGAACTAAAAACTATTATTAATAATAATAATAAGAACTATTACATAATGCCGGATGAGATATCCGGCTAATTACATTGTCATGGACTGAAGAATTGATCCCCCTTTACATGCCTAATCCCCAAAATTGTATCCCTTCCCAAGCTTTTGTACAGTATACCCAAGTTGCAAACAAAACATTTGAACGTTCCCATATTATGCATTCTGGATTGTACTTTTCCAAAAAGAGTCTTCCATTTCTTTCCTCCCAGACTGCATACCAAACTGCTAGGAGAATCATCTTCCAATACTATCCAATTCTTCTTGTTTCTTCATTAGCAGGAATCTGGAACCACGCCCCTTACTGCGGAGGAATTATACTTTGGCATTGCTGATTCCATAGTCTCCAAATTTCCTTCGTCACCCTGCATGTTCCCAGAATATGATTGGTGTTGTCTTCCTCGTTCCTACATAACAGACATACAGATGGGTTAAGAGCATGATGAGACATTCTTTTCTGGATATTCTCTGTTGTTTTCAGCTTGTTAAAGCTTATAATCCAAGCTAAAATTCTAGCTTTTAGCAGGGCTTTGGTCTTCCATATAAAATCAGCTGAGACTACCGGATGGTTGAGGGTTGTTGCTGTGAGATTCTTCATAAATGATCCTACTGAGAATCTGTTGTTCGAGCCATCCTGCCAGATTGGGCGATCCTCCTCCTCCATATATTGAAGATTGAAACTGTAAAGAGTATTTAGAATACCACTGAGCTCCTCCATGTGATCTTCTCTCACTTCTCTGTACAAATGGAGGTTCCATCCCCTTTGTATCTCGTTTCCTTCACCATCTTCTGTTCTAAATTCCTGGATTGGGCCTTCTTTTTTTGCGGACAGATTATAAATATTGGGGAATTTCTTCTTCAGCTCCTCTTTTCCACACCAAATGCTTCCCCAAAAGTCCATTGTATTTCCTTTACCTACTTTCTAGGTTATATATGGTTTTAGCTGGTCATAAATCTTAACAATGTCCTTCCACGGGGCTCTGTAACTGCACTTCCTGTTAATTCCTGCTTTCCTTCCATATGCTTTTGATCCATGTATACTGCGAATAATCTTTGCGCAAAGAGAATCTGGTCTGTCCATCATTCTCCAGAGCCATTTTCCTCTTAAGGCAACATTTTTCCTCATTAGTTCTCCAATGCCAAGGCCCCCATTTTCCTCGGATTTACACACTTGCTTCCAGTTGACCGTGCTCTGGCTTTTTTCCTTGTCTTCTTGCTTCCATAAAAAATTCCTCAGGTGTCTTTCCATCAAACCTGCTATCTTAGCTGTCAGCTTGAATAGTGACAAGTAATATGTTGGTAGGGCTTCTAAGACTGAATTAATAAGTAGTAATCTGCCTCCTCTTGACAAATAGCTCTTTTTCCATCCTGTCGTTCTTCTTTTGATAATTTGTAAGATTGGTTCCCAAAAATCTATCCTATAGGGGTTACCCCCAAGCGGCATTCCCAAATACTTTATTAGCCATTCTCCTGTGTTCACCTCCAACTCTTCAGCTATTTTCTTGATTCTCTTCTCTTCAATGTTAATTCTCAGCAGTTGGCTTTTATTTCCATTGACTTTCAAGCCCGTCAGAAAACAGAAAGCATTCAGACTTTCCTTGATTATTTCTATTTCCTCTTTGTTGTCTCTCATAAACAGAAGACAGTCATCTGCAAATAATAGGTGGGTTAGGTTAATTTTGTCTCTTCCTATTATCAGACCTGTCAGTTTTCCTTCCTTCTGAGCTTGCCCTAGAATGCGAGTGATAGTGTCTGCTACCAAGGTATATAAGAATGGGGAGAGTGGATCCCCCTGTCTGAGCTCTCGTTGCCCATTAATTTTGCCTCTAGGACGTCCATTGATGAATATGGAGTAGTTGACTATTTTAAGACACGCCTGCATCCATCTCCTCCATCGTTCTCCAAATCCTTTCTTCTGTAAAACAGAGTCCAGAAAGTTCCATTTTATTATGTTATAAGCTTTGGCGAAGTCAACTTTCAAGACCAGACCTTGCTTATTCTTTATCCTGCATTCTTTCACTGCTTCGTTTGCCACCAGCACAGCATCCAAAATCTGTCTATCCTTCACAAACACCATCTGGTGGTCACTTACTGTATGAGCAAGGATTACTCTTAGCTGATTAGCAAGAGTTTTGGCTGTGATCTTGTAAAAGCTTGTGTTCAAGCTTATTGGTCTAAACTCCTCCATTTTCATAGCATTGTTCTTTTTTGGGATGAGACAAATGTATGTATCATTCACTTTCCTATTCACCACTGCGTCCTTGTAGAATTCTGCAATACAATCCATAATGTCCTATTTCACTGTACTCCATTCTTGTTGGAAGAATGCCATAGTGAATCCGTCCGGACCTAGGGCCTTATTCCCGTCGCTCTGAAAAATTTCCTCCACTTTTTCTTCATTAAAATCTCGTTCTAACCACTGTTTGTCTTCTTCCGATATCTGTTGCCACTGGAGACCTTCTACTCCCCAATTTCCATATTGTCTGTCTGAGAATAATTCTGAAGAATACTCTGTGACCACCTTTTGGATTTCTTCTATCCCTTCGACCAGATTTCCCCCTCCGTCTTCCAGCTTTGTGATGCTTGCTCTTGTCTTCCTAATCGAGAGAATTTTATGGAAGAATTTTGTGTTCACTTCAGCTTCTTTAGCCCATTTCATCTTTATCCTCTGATGGCATCTTCTCTCCTCTTTGCATTCTATAGCCTGGATTTCACCAATCACCTTTCTCCTTTGTTCCCATTGGTTCATCTATTCCTTTCCTGCAATTCTTCTATCCAGTCTGTCTAATTCCTGCAGCAACTCACTTTTCATGATTTTCTCTTCCATCACTTGTTCCTTCCTCTATTGTTTTAGAGTGTTTTTTAAGTTCTAGAGTTTGCTTATGATCTTATATCCTGCCCATCCCTGGCTCGTGTCGTTCTGTCATTCCCTCTGTATCATTTCCTTTACTTGAGGGTGTTTAAGCCACTCATTCTCAAACCTAAATGATGCTGGCCCCCATTTGGGCTCCTCCGTGTCCAACATGATTGGCTAGTGGTCAGTCATAGTCCTTCTTAAGCCGCATGTTCTCTGGTGTTTATACCGAACACTCCAATCCTTATTGCAGAGGAATCTATCAAGTTTAGACATTGCTAGGTTCCTTCTTCCGTTGCTCCAGGTGAAATCCAGATTCTTCAACTCCAGCTCGTAGAGCTGCATATCGTGAATCCAGTCATCAAATTTCCTTGTTATGCTCTTTGTATAATTACTCTGCTTCTTTTCCGACAAGGCTCGAACCATGTTGAAGTTGCCTCCCATACACCATGGTCCTTGTATGTATGTAGACACTGCCGCTATTTCTAACAAGCAGTCCTCTCTGCCTTGATCTTCACAAGGGCCATATATAGCTGTAAACCATCTGACATCCTGGTCTTCATAGTTAAACTTGACTGTGACTGAATATGTACCTTCCCATTTTTCTTCAATTTTCAGAACGCGGGCATCCCACATCATTAAGATCCCCCCTGCCGTTCCCATCGCTGGAATTGTTACCCAATCCACGAATCTCTTCCTCTATAGTTCTAATATGAGATTTAGATCAATATTTTTCCTTTTAGTTTCCTGGAAGGCTATCAAGTCTGGCTTGGCGTCCATTAAAGTTCTTCTGATAATTCTCCTTTTGTCTCCCGATCCACAGCCTTTGATGTTCCAGCTGATTATCTTTATGAGAAATGACAACACCTGGACCTTCTCCATCAACACCCCCTTAAGCCTCAACCAGCTGGGCTTTGATGGATTGGAGGAAGTCTCTGACTCTTGTAATCTCTGCTTCCTGGTCACTTTGCATGACCTTTCTTCTATCGTGGCCCTTTATCATCTGATTCTCTCCTTCCGTTATCCCTTTTTGTTGCTCTTTCGTTATGTCATCCTCTTCTGTATGTTGTTGTGCCTCTGTTGATCTCTCTTCCTGCTCTTCTTGATTTCTATTAGAGTTGGGGTGAGGGAAGACAGAGTGAGAGTATCGTAACTTATGGTTGTCTTGTCCCGCTCGCCTTTCGTCCTCCTTCGCGCTTCCAGTCTCTGCTTGTGAGATCTCCATGTCCATGTGTGGGGTGGCCGGAACATACTTAGAGTCTGTGTAAGTGTTGTATGCCTGATAATCTGAGTCTGTTTCCAAATCAGTGTCCAGATCTGACTCAAACTCTCCGCATTGGGCCTTCCATATGTCATAAGCTCCCTAGCCTCTTCTGTATTCTCCTTTTTGGTCCCTTTTATAAACTTTCATGGGCGGTCTTGTCTAGTCCATTCCAATATCTAAATTTCCAGTTGGGCTGGGCCTCGCCATCTGGTCCCCCTCTCTTGTATTAACTCTGTTTGCCTTTTCTTCTTGATCATTTATTTTACCCCCGGGCCCCACTTTCTTCCAGCCTGTCATTTCAGCCCAATCCACTTCATTCCTGAATTTGAATCTTCCTTGTTGACCCAACTCGGTCACTGTTTTTCCCTCCCACTCCATCGTACCTTCATTAATTGCTCTGCCTCCTTCACCATCTCCCGTCGGATACTCAAAGCTCTGCCTTCTTCTGTCATTACCTTTTCTGATCTTTTGTCCCATCGCACTGCCTGAATTAGACCAGTGCTTTGTCCTTTCGTCGTCTTCCTCCTCGGAATCTACATCGTCATCGTCACTGCTGATTTCGATCTCGTTGCTCCTCCGGTCGCCGATCCTCCATCTGCCGATTTCCGTTAATCTTCCCCGAGTGTTGCCAGTGAATTTTTCCAGAAGGTGTCGTCATAATTCTTTCACCTCCATTCCTCAATTACGCTCGAGTTCCACCAAGCGGAGCTCTTGTATTCCATTCTCATCATATATGTCAAATTCCTTCGGTAAAAACCCTGTCTCCATTACCTGAAGGCGTAAAAACGACATTTCCATTGAAGACTTCGAACTTGTGATTTGAGCAATATCAAGAAGCCCTCCACATGGTTCACCTATCTTCCCGAATGTGTGGATATTCCAGTTCTCTGGGGTGATACCTTCCACTCCTATCCAGCTATTCCTGCATGCGACTTTGGCTCCTATCTAGTATCCGTCTTCAAACCATTCTTCTATGTAGAATCCTCCCAGAAGCGTCTGGTACTTCTCTCTTCTTAGTATACTTATCTCCTCTGCATCTTGGCACTCGATCATTCCTCTGGCCACATCCAATCTCTTAATCTTCATTTCCCTCTTCAGCATCTGTGTGATCAATTTCTCAATAACTCTCCACTGCGTCTCATTAGAAGTTCAAAATATAAAAAATTTCGTGCCTTCTGAGTGTCTTTCCTCTTCATTTCTTCTCACCTTCCATCTGTTCGCCTGCTTCTGGTTCCGTTTCAGTCTGTGATTGCCTTCCCCTTCTCTGCTCCACAGTCCACTACTTTGCTTTTCCTTTTCTTCCCTCCTGTCTTGTGTCTCCTCCTCTTTCTCCCAGTGCTTCCTTCTTTTAGTTTTGTTCTCCTCCCTTCGGTATCTTCCTTCCTTGTCCCGTATCACTATATCCAAGGCCTTCCATAAATTTCTCCACACTTCCGTTGGCTTCTCCTCCGGGATGAATATGCTTTCATATTATCCTCCCACCATTTTTGTCAACTTCAAGAATCGTCTCCTCTCGTTCACCAACACTTCCATGGTTAAGCTATAGCTTGTGCCTCTAAAAACACTTATCTGATGGTTCTCGTCCCCTTTTAAGACTTCCTCTGTTTTCTTCTTCAGCCAGATTATCGCCTCCTTTGTTAGCACTATTTGGAAGTGTTTTTGACGTGTAGCTTCCTAAATGATTACTTCCTTGCAATCATATGTGTAACACAGCAAGAAGGATTTAAATTTTGTTTGGAAATACACATAATTCCACTCCCCGTTTGTCTTCTTTTCCACCCTGCTTTTAATGTTTTGGTCAGCGTAGACTGAAGTTAATGTCTTCGTGTGTTGGGACCCAGTGACCGACTTAATTGGTTCTTGTTTTGTCTGATAAGCTTTCTCCCTACGTTTACTTTTCACCAACGTCCAGCCTTCCTCGTCCTCCTTCTTCGTGTTCCTCATGAGCATGTTCTGCCATGTTGGTTTCTCCACGTGGTTGCCCTCTACTTTCCTCCATCTGTACTATTGTTCATCCTCCTTACTGTATCTCTTCCTCATATTCTTCCGCCTCCATCTACGCTCCTCTTCCTCTCTAAGTAGTCGCGATTCGATCGTCCTCCCTCGCACTACCTTCCAATCTCTATTCGTCAGTCTTCTAACGTAACGTTTCTCCGGTCGTCTCTCGGCCATGGATGTAAGGGATCCCCTGCTCACATCCAATACGAGCCGCAACCGATCCAATCCATTCTTGCGAGGTAGAGATTCTGACAACAGATTTTTTGCCATATTCATTCTGAGCCCCGAAATCCAACAAAAACACTGCACAAGCTTGAAAGGCTGGAAAATATTCTGATCCTCCCCCTCCAAAAATAATATGGTGTCATCTACAAACTGCAAGTGTGAAACTTCTACCCGTTACTTCCCCACCTTGAAACCCTTTAGAAAACCATACTCCTTCCCCTTATCAACCATTCGCCCCAACACATCTACCACCAAAGAGAATAAAAACGGAGATAATGGATCTCTTTGCCTTAACCCTCTTGCCGCCTTCAACTTGCCTCTTGGCCGCCCATTGATAAATATAGAGTACGCCACTGTCCTCAAGCATCCTTGGTCCACCCTCTCCATTTTTCCCCAGAACCCTTCTGAGATAGCATAAAGTCTAGAAAATCCTAATCCACCATATCATAGGCTTTTTCAAAATCAACCTTCACTAACACCCCCTTCATGCGCTTTATCCTATATTCTTCAACTGCTTCATTTGCCATTAGCACTACATCTATTATCTGCCGCCCTTTAACAAAAGCAAATTGGTTTTCTGATATTGTGTCATTCATAACATCCCGAATCCTATTTGCCAACACCTTAGCTATGATCTTGTATAAGCTTGTCGTGAGACTGATAGACCTAAAGTCTTTCACTATCCTTACTACATTCTTCTTAAGAATCAAACAAATGTAAGTCTCGTTTGTAGTCCTGTTCACCACCCCGAAATTGTAGAACTCCCACATGACCTTCATCAAGTCCACCTTCACTGTGTCCCAGCTCTTTTGATAAAAGATCATGGAGAACCCATCAGGTCCGAGAGCCTTATTTCCATCACGATAAAAAACAACCACATGAACCTCTTCCTCCGAAAAAAGCTCTTCTAGCTTCCTACTAACTTCTGAATCAATTGGACTCCAACTAATGTCTTCAATCCCACTAATTTGCTTTTGCTTTTTTCCAAACACTCCATAAAAATGATTGAGGATGGAAGCCTCAATACTTCCTTCATCTTCTAGAATGTCCCCATTGTCCCCCTCTAATTTGCCCACTAAGTTTGTCATTTTCCTTCCACTCATAATATGGTGAAACAACTTGGAATTGGCGTCCCCTTCCTTAAGCCACCAAATTCTTGCTTTGATCCATTCCCCCTTTTCCATCTCCTTAATTACCTTCCACAATTCTCCTTTCTTCTCCCACCTCAACTTCCTCTTAAGCTCGTCCCACTGACTCCCACCCTCTAACCCATCTAGAGACTCGATTTCTTTTTCTAGCTGATTTCGCCTACCTGCATCTTTAAACAAAGCTACAACCCCCATTCATAACATTCGTTCTTAACCCTTTGAAGTTTTTGCATGAATTTATGCCCTTCCCACTTACCTTCCACCCCTATGTTCTACCACTCCTTAATCTTAGCTGAAAATTCTGGCTGAAAGGTCAGTCTGTCATCAAACCTCTTCGGCACCAGACCCCATCTAGGTTTGGATGTACTCAAAAATATAGGCCAATGATCTGACACGAACCTCCCTCCCACTTCCTGCCGAACGAATGAAAATAATGATGTCCATCCTTCCTCGAAAAGGAATCTATCTAGCCTGCAACATACTGGATCTCTTCGAAAGTTAAACCATGTGAATGAGCCATTATGCAAAGGAGGATCATGAAGACCCAGCTCTCTAATCAAACTATCAAAATCCTTCATGCTTCTTGTGGTGCATCCATTGCTCTTTTAAGCAGCAAAACGAACTACACTAAAATCTCCTGCAACACACCAATGGTCTCCACATAGAGAACTGAGAGCACGTATCTCATCCCAAAATAGATCCTTGTCCCTCCTACTGCACGGGCCATATACCCCTGATAACCACCATTCCAACCCATCAGCTTGTTTTATCTTTACTGACACACTAAAATGAGCTATTAGTTCTTCCACCACCACACATCTACGAGAGTCCCAAGCACTAGCAGACCCCCGACTGACCCCACTGTTGGTAGATACGCCCAACCTTTAAATCTAGACTGCCATACCGCTTCAATTAACTCTCTTCCTACCGATCTCTTCTTTACTTCTTGAAGAATCACTATAACTGAGTTCTTCTTGCCAATAATTCGTTTAATCATCCTCTTTTTATCACTAGACCCGCACCCCCTAATATTCCAAGATGAATCTTCATTAAACTGTTAGTAATCAGGCTTTGAACTCTCTCCTCCCTTCTCCTTCCATATCTCCAAATTGATTACCATCATATTCAGTTTCTTGAAGAATTCACCCACTTCTTCTTTGCTTAAGGCCTCTAATGGCTTCAATTAAACCCCTTTGCTCTGATTAGTTACTTCCAAGACTGAATTAGGAACAAAAGAAGGGGACAAATTATGTGAATAATTGTGATACTGATAGCTGCTTATGTCTTCCAAGCCTTCCACTTCATTAACTTGTGCCTGCCTCGCCGAACCATCTACCATGTTTTCCACCCTCATATGTTCTTCCTCCTCTCTTGTTGAACCATAATCGGCTGATGAATTGCTACAATAGCTCAAGGAGTCACTTCTGTGAAAGTCCATCATCTCATCTTCTTCTGTTGTCCCTGCTTCCTCTTCGGATATAGCACACAACACCGGTGAAGATTTCCTCCTTCCATTAGATTTCCCAGCTTGTTCGCCCATCACCTGCTGAGAATCTGAATCGAATTTATGAAACTTGACTGTTCGATTGTTCCTACGAAAGTACACCGACATTGTGAAGGATTACTCATTTGGCTTACCTCTTTATCATTATTATTTGTTTCCATTTCCTATTCCAAACTTCCTTCTTTCTAAAATTTTAATGAAGATGCGAGCTTTTCTACCATATAATCCTGTTGAACCCCTATTAGTTTGGAAGCACCTTGGTCCTGTCCAGATTTCTGTTGGGCCTCAGTAACTCTACCCAGCTCTTCCACCCTTAATCCATTCTCCCAGAAACGTGACGATTAGGCTTTAAAATATCAGCCCATGGTTGTTTAAACAGTCTTATTATTTTGGGCTTGAAACCTTTGGCCCAAATACATTTCATCCGCTACCTTTGCGATCACGTCTCTACTTTCTTCGATCTTCCCTGCCATTTTGCTTACATCGCCTTTCAACTTCCACTTTTCCTTTCTATTCTCGTCGACTGCAACATAGCGATTTGATTCCTTCTCTTCCTTTCCATTTCTGTCATCACCAGAAGCCTACGCTTCGCTGTTGCTCCCTATAACCTTACCAACTGCGGTAAGATCACCTGCCGTCTGTCTCTTCTGGTCCCCTGCTTCTCTGCTCCACCAACTTTCTTCGCTCGTCCCATCGACCTCCTTGTCTTGCCCGTCCTCTCCGTACGAATCGATTCTGGCACACCGCACCCCTGTCATCTTTTCCGACTCATACAATCCCCTTTCTCCTCTATTGACCTGCTACGCTCTGTTGCTTTGGACTGGTACAGCTTCTATCTTCGATCATCTCCATCCTCGGGCAAAAAACAACAGCTTCGATCCTTTCCATTTCTAGAAACTAAGCGCCCTGGACTGCTTCCACTCTCATCAACATTCACTGTGATCTTGCCCTGGTTTGCGATGAACTCTTCATACTTTCCCCCTTCTTCCTGGTTTGCCCTAAGTAGCCTAATCGAACACGTTCCATCTTCAGTCAGAATTTCCATCTTCTCCGGCTAGAAACCACAAATCCAACCCTGTACTTTCATATAAACAGTCTCGTACAAAACTCCTTCTCCGAAGCTGCTTTCCAATTGAATTAAACCACCACACTTTTGGGCAATCAAATCCAGCATGGACAACAACCAGCTCTCAATGGGGATTCCTTCTACACCGATCCATTCTTGCCTACAACAAAACAATATGTTTTGCCACTGTACTTCCTTTTGCCATTCCTTAATCTCGTAGTTCACGGTCGAAGCAAGCTTGCCTCTCTTCAGCTTGTTCCATGCCTCCTCCGTTGGACATTTACACAGAGTCCTGTCTCCGCATATTGGAGTAAGACAACATTCGAAATTCAGTTGCTGGGAGACCTCTACTTCAATGTCTTGCCACTGGATTATGTCCGCAAATCGCCAAAAAACCAGCCAAGTATGCTTTTGTGTTGCCTTCCCTTCCGCATTTTCTTCAGTCTTATATTTGATGTTATTAGGCAGAACTCTCCTTTGCAAACTCTGGGTGTTGTTATTAGTATTAGGTTTGTTCTGCTTAGAATCTGACATCCTAGTCGAATTCTTTGTATATTCAATTCTACATTCTGCATGCCATATATTTCTGCTCCACTGCTGGTTGGATGTTTTTGTTTCTCCCCTTCTTCCTTTGCCTTCTGCTACCTGATCACACTCCATTCCAATTTCGATTTCCTCCTTCCTTTGGGATAAAAATTAGACTCTGTTTTCCTTGTTCAATCTTTGTCAATCTTAGATAACTGCCTCTCCTATTAGTGAAAGTTTCCACCAAGAGAAAGCATCCCCCACTTCTTCGAATTTGCTTAAAGCTTCTGTTTCGGCTAATTTTACTAGCCTCCATGAGAGTCCATCAGAGCCATCTCCCTGAATCCTTGTCTACAACCATCCTGTAATTTTTCCATGAGGATTCCTCAATTACCAACTCATTCCAATTTATGGATTGCAGCACTTTCACCACTTTCCTCATTATCTCTGGAAGTAAGTCTGCGAAGAGTTACTTGCAAACTCACACCTCTATCACATTCATGATCTTAGTATTTAATGTTTGGCCAAAGAAATAAATTATTTACCAATCAAGGCCATTAGAACTCAGCAAGCTACTAGGAAAAAGAATAAAACAAATAGTTCATATTTTGCGTTTACAATCATGACTGCATGTGCCATTGATGGGGAGTTAAAAAAACTCAGAAGAAAAAATGCAGTCATAACTTTCTAATTTCATAGTCTACCTAATTTTAAAACTTCCCAAATTTAAACCTTTCTAATTTTGACACTTCTAGAAATAGTTATACACGAAAAGTAAACTTTCTTAAACACAAACATTCTGATTAAAACTTTCCAAAACACCTATTTCTTAAAATTTCCTAATTCTTAAAGTTTTGAAGACATAAACTTCCTAGTTCTCTAAATAAAAGCTTTATAATTTTTAAAACTTCCAAATTATACTAGTTAGATACCAAAAATACACTTTCTGATTCCAAAACTTTTCAAAATATAAACTTTCTATTTTAAAACCAAGTTTCTTCAAATTGGTCTACTAGTCATATATTATTACAAATATATTTTCTAAGTTTAAACATCTACTTTGCACTTTTGTATTTTGAAAGTATCATAATGTCTCTAAACTTATTAAAACAAATAAAAGCTGATTTTTTTAATTTTAAAAAAAAACCCACAGCCAAAATATATGTGTGTGTGTGTGTCTATATATATGTATAGTTTCTAAAATAAGCTTTTAAATGGAATATTGATATTTCATGCAAGAAAATAAATAAAACTTTTAGGTTGTGCAACATAATCTCTTAAAATCATAATCAATCAGGTTTAAATGAGTATAAGGTATGGTAAAGATAGAAAAACTGAATATGAGATTTTTATCAAATAAATACCGAAATAGACCATTAATTAACTGTTTCAAAGTAGTTTCGACACTCATTCAAAGTAAAGCAAGATTAAACCAAAAACTAGTAAAATAAAATAGATCTAAAAGAGCCATACCTCAGCTGTTCTTGTGCTCATAAGCAAAACTATTCTTCCTTCGAGTGAAGAGAGGAATAGGCAAAACAATATAAAAACTAGAAAGACAGAGAACACCATGGCCTAGAGAGAGAGGGCGTGTGGTAGAGGGAAAGAGAGTGAGAGCACTTTGATTTCTTGTGCTTGGTTTGAGGAAGGATGGGTGATGGTGTAGGTTACTTATAGATTTTAGGGGATGGGAAGTTTCCAAAACTTAATTCCCAAAAATCTTTAAAATTTTCTATTTTCTTATCTTTTTTCTAATTTTTTTGATTCTCTCATTCCTACAAGGATTTAGAGAATGAGAATTTTCTAAGATATTTTTTTCTCTGTCCTCTCTCTTTTTGGTCCACCACCTATACTAATTCCCTCTTTTTTTTCTTCCTTTATTTTTAAGAGCATAAATTTTGTATCATATCTCCAAAATATTATAAAGTTTTTTTTTTGAAATATTTTAAAAGTAGATGTAGGTTTTATTAAGTTGATTTAATTTGATTCTCATTTTCCTAAAAATAAAAAATTATTTTATAATTTTCCACTAACATAGGACGTCCTACTTGTATATATATCCATTTATTAATGTATCATTACTTCAATTATCTCTAATTTACTTTAATGAGAAATCCACCAAAATTTTAAATAGGTATTATTTTAATGATGTGAGTTTCATCCTATTTTATTACTTTTTCATTTTATTTTTTAAATTAATTTTTATAGTCCAATTATTAACTAAGTTTCCATTTAAATATTTGTTAATTAATTTATTCATTTTCCAATAGAAAATAGTTCATTCTCTCTAATTTACTAATTTTCAACCTTTATGAAATATGACTTTATATAATTTTACTTCTAAATATTTTTTTTAATTAAAGTCTCAAAATTTAAAGTGATATAGACATTTTTATATGTGATAGAATTTTTAGCTTTATTTATTAAACATTATGTCTTAAAATTCTCAATTAAGTTAAAATTATTATTTTTTATTTTCTAACATAAGGCATAATTATTATTTCTATCATTAATTAATTTAATTATCCAAACTCTAATAATTTTAATGATGTCTAATCACTAGAAATGTATTTTTTCATTAATATTTTATTTTAAAATTCATAAAATTACCAATGGTATTACAAGGGGTATGATGAAATGTGCTTCCCAAAATGCAAACATTAACGACAATGCATAACACAAGAAATAAGACCTAAAGGGTCCAGCTGGTGCGCAAGATAGGATTGGATTATTTTTAGATCTAAGATGGAATAGGATTGGATTGGATATAAGAGAATTAAAAATAAAGTAACATAATGTTTGGTGCAACACAGGATAATCATAAAATAAAAATAAAAATAAATTAAAATAAAAAATAAGAATTAAAAAAGAAAAACAATTAAAAAAAATTGGTGAGATTGAGTAATCCTACAATTTTTTATGCAACAAAGGATAATTATAAAATAAAAATAAAATAAATTGAAAAAGAAAAATAAGAATTAAAATTAAAAAGAAAAACAACATTAAAAAAATAAAAAATTTAAAAAAATAAAAACATTTTGGTGGGATTGAGTAATCCTATGAGAATAAGATAAAAGAGTTGGCTCAAGATAAATTTTAATGTTATGCTATTGATACCAAACAAAGGATACGATTATAATTTAATTCAATTATATCCAATCCCATGTGCCAAACAACCCCAAAAAAGAAATGAAGAAACAATGCAAATGCAATACAATTATAAAAATCATGTATACATTATTTTTAACAAGGTTTTAAATTGTGATTTTCACTTCTTAAGTAGTAAGAGAAGCAAAAATTTGCTTATTTTAGCAATTGTGATTGCGGTAGTTGGATATAATGGATCAAGGGTTTTATGCAATGTTGTCAAAAAGGAAAAGTTGAACTAGGCGATTGCCGATAAGCCTCTGTAAGGCAAGGTCGGGCGAGGCAAACCATAAAATAATTATTGAGAGGTCTCTAAATGTTTATTTAGTTATCTATCGATCCCTCATCTTTATATATATATATATATATATATTAAAATAAATGATATATTACTGATTTCAGTATATTATTTAATTTTTATTAATTTAGAGTTTAAAATAAAAATGTTTTCAAACCCCTCTTAAAAAATATAAATTGCAATTACCACCCTGGAGTGGCCTAGGCACTCGAGGGACCTAGGTGTCTAGGTGTCACCTAGGTGATGCTTTGACAACTCTGGTTTTGTGGGAGTCTTATAAGATGCCTACCGCCTTTTGTAGGCCTTTCTCTTTTTTTGGGAAAATTGTCACCTAGGCCAAAGCCTAGGCGGGCCCTTACACAACCACACCCTTGGTTAGCTTAGTGCTAGAGCAAGTAGAGTTTTGTGGTGCATTAATGCATTAAGAAAAGCATAACAAATTTTTATGAGGGAAACAATGCAACTTTTAAGATTTGATCCTAAAAGAGGAGGTCGCCTTTTTCATTTAACTAATTAGATTCCATGTATAAATGTAAGCCCGACACTAGATAAAGTTCATAGTTAAATAGAGATCACCATCTAGAAGAAAACAACAATTTTCTAGTATTTCTAGTCTAGAAATTTAAAAAATAAAAAAATAAAAATAAAAATAAAAAAAGCTCCCAAATACTCAACAACTACAAAACATCAATCAAGCAAATAGACCATATCCAATAATATAGTGATCAATTAGAAAAGGCACTTACTTGTGCCACAAAATTGGAGCACACCATTCTCCGACGTCCAACAAAAGATGTAACTCGGAAAAGACACTTAGTAGGAAGGCACGAAGTGTATTGAGAACATGATGATAAGTTGCCTCCATCAAGTTTTTGCAATGGGCCTTTGGAATTTGAAATCTTAGACCTACTACAGATTGCATGGCTGAGGCTACTCTGCAAAACAAGTGGTCAACCTATTAGAGAAGAACACTACGTTATATTAGTCATAACACATTTAGACAGAAATGTATGCATATAATCTCCACGAATAATAATAATAATAATAATAATATAAGGCCAAAAGATAAAATTGTACCACTGCCTCACCTTAGGGGATGAGGGGGGTTAAAGAATCGAGAGCTCGCTTGATTCCTCCCCAAAACTAGGGATCTATTTATGAAGTTGGTTTTATTCGAGAAAAATAAAAACAAAAAAGGGTCTAAACGACAAAATTGTGCCAATCAGAAAACAAAATTAGGAGAGAAAATCACAAACTTTTCCATTAAGTGTTTCATTACAACAACTTTAGCTGTATATGCTAGAGGTTGTTACAAATCAACTACAACCACTGTTAAACAAACTTATCTGTAAACTAACCTATTAACCAGCTTAATCAAAAACTAATCATAGTTCATTAACAAACAACAGTTAACTAATAATAATATGATCTGATAGCTCCCCTCAAACTGGAGCATGTATACTACAAATGCCCAGCTTGGAAATGGCAGAAGAAAAGCTGGAAAAGGTAATGACTTTGTGAAACAATCAGCCAACTGATTTGAAGAAGATACAAGCAACGAGTGAATAAGCCCAACTTGGAGTTTTCACGAAGCAAATGACACTCCAAATCAATGTATTTTGTCCTTTCATGGAAATTGGGTTGTGTGCTTATGTGGATTGTAGGTTGATTGTCACAATATAAGAGAGCTGGTGAGGAACAATACACCAAAGTTTTGTAAAATAAAAAGCAACGACTGCACCTCACAAGCAAGAGCTGCCAAAGCCCTGTATTCAACTTCTGAAGAAGAACGAGAAATTGCACTTTGTTTCTTTGATTTCCATAAAACTAAATTATCTCCAAGAAAAACACATATTCCAAATATAGATCGTCTAGCATCTGGACATGAAGCCCAATCAGACTCAGAGAATCCTTTCAACTGTAATGAAGAAGAGGAGGAGAAAATAAACAATGTCCTAGTTGTCCCTTCAAATATCATAGCACACAATAAGCAGCTTGCATATGCAAAGAAGTAGGAGCAAACTGGGAAAGTTGTTGAACAACAAAGCATGTCTGGTTGAGTATTACAAAGATACAATAGTTTGCCTACTAGAACTCTATAACTAGAGACATTGTCCAATTTATCACCAATAGCTTTTTGAGGGTTTTGACAAGAGACCATAAGAGTAGTGGCAAGTTTATAGTTTGTCAAACCAATCTCTTCAAGCAAATCAAGAATATATTTGCGTTGGCATAAATGAATTCCAGATTTGGTCTTGCAATCTCAACCCCGAGAAAAAAGGTCAATTGGCCAATGTCTTTGATCTTGAATTCCTCGTGAAGAAATGCTTTTACTTCTTGTATCATAGGCATGTCATTTAAAGCGAGAACAATAATATCACCATACACTAACAAGGCAATGAAGGAAGAACCAAAGACTTTGGTAAACAATGAGTCATCAGCTTTAGTCAATTTTGCATACCACCGTCTGCTGGCCTGTTTAAGACCATATAAAGATTAATGAAGTTTGCGTAGAAGGACCAAAAATGCAAAATTGACATGTAAACTTTTTCATTCAAGTTACCATGTAGGAAGGTATTGTTAATGTCAAGCTGATAAAAATGCCAATTTTTGGACGCATCAACAGCTAGCGAAGTCCCGATAGTTGTCATCTTTGCAACAAAAGAAAGAGTGTGAAGATAATCAATCCCATTCTCTTATGTATAGCCTATAGCAACTGCATAGCCTTGTGCCTTTCAATTGAACCATCAGAATTAAACTTAGTACTAAACACCCATTTACAATCAATCGTGGTATGAAAATTAGCCGAATTTTGGCAAAATTGGCTGAATTAATTAGGTAATTTGGACAATTAAAACAAAGTTCACTGGTAATTGTAAAATTACAAAATTTCATCGATATCTTCAAAAAATCGGCAAAGTTCATTTAAAATCGAAGTTTTGACGATTTTTGCAAAAGAATGCATAAAGCCATAAAAAAAGGACATTTTTATTAAAGAATCTATATGGTACACAAAGATTCTTTGGTATAATCATAGAGATTGTTAAAAAAATTCTCTCTACATAAATGAATAAGATTGAAGACGAGATATATGTAACTAGTGAGTGACTATCTAAAACGAGTTGTAGCTCCAATGAGAGACAATAGAGAAAAGAAAGAGAATAGAAAAATAAGTTGAGAACCTAAGAGAAGAGGCAATGAGAGAAGAATGAAAATAAGAGTCGTCAATTGTAATCAATAGATAAGATCGAATATACTTGCGCTTGTAACGACTAACAAACCAACGATGAACTGAGTTAGGGTCTATGTTTGCAAGACCATTAAGGTTTGATAAAAAATTTCTCTTGCTTTTTTTTATAACAATTTCAAGTTAACATGCGCGATATGCATTAAACATCGTTAATGTTAAAATACATGTTCGGAACCATTATATGTAAAATATGTTTATTTTTATTTATTTTTATAATTTTTAATAAAGATTGTGCATACTTCAGCATTAAATAGTAATTTTTTTAACTTTTTAAGTTGACAAATTTTTATAAAAATTCTTTCGAATTTATTGAACTCTTTAAATTAATTCTAATTTTTAAATGTCAAAGTTTGAAGCAAAATCAAATTTCCGTTCCTTGCGACCAATTAAATGTTTATTTGGAGGAAGATCAATAATGGTCCAGGTATTATTTTGTTGCAAAGCATTGATTCCAAGCTGCATTGCATCTTTCTAACATATATGCTTTACTTCATTATAAGTTTTAGGATTTTTGGTTTTTGTTAATTTAGCTGCAAAAATTCTATATTTTTCAAAAAGTTTCATGAGAGAATGTGTATTTGAGATGCAATGAGGGTGTGACGTCGCAAAAACAGGGTTCGGTTGGAGATTATGCAAGGAATATTGGTAATTTTGCAAGTAAGAAGGAGTGGAAATTTGTCTAGAAGATTTTCTAGTAACAATAAGTTCAGAAATTGTTGTATTAGTATCATTTAAATCATGATTATAAGGAATATAAGGAGGCAATGATGAATTTTGAGTAGAAGAATTAGGATAAGAATCAGCCAAAGGTACACTATAAGTAATTGGTAAAACAAAATTTGAATCAGGAGAAGTATGATTTAAAGCAAGATTAGAAGAAAAGGAAAATACATGTTTATAGAAATATTCATTTTGAAAGATTAAAACACATTTAGCGTCCAAGTTATTTAGCTTGAAACCTTTGGTGTGAGGAGCAAAACCAAGGTACACACAAGCATCGGCTCTACTATCAAACTTTGATTGATTATGGTCAACTATAGATGCATAAGAAAGACATCCAAATACTTTAAGATTGTCAAAAGAACGATTAGTATTGAACAAAATCTGATAAGGTGTTTTATTAGGGATAATTGGGGATGGTATTCAATTGATAAGAAATACTGCATAAGCAACACAATCAGATCAAAATTTGATAAGCAAGAGAGCATGGAATTTAAATGATCTAGCAACATTAAGAATATGTTGATGTTTTCTTCCGACAATTGAGTTTTGTTGAGGAGTGTAAACACAATTGGTTTGATGAAGAATGCCTCGAGGAGCATAGAAATCAAGCATGTTGAATTCACACCTATTATCACCTCTTACACATTTTATCTTAATAGAAAATTGAGTTTCAATAAGAAAACAAAAATTATATATAAGTTGTCTAGTTTTAGCATTGGATTTCATGAAATAAATCCATGTGAAATGACTTTTGTCATCAACAATAGTCAATGAATACTTATGACCATAAAGAGAAACAATGCCAGAGAAATAATGCTAGACAGTCCCCACATATCAACATGAACAAGATGAAAACAATGAGAAGAAACAAAATCATTGACAAGTAAAAATAATTTTCTTTGCTTTGCTAAATGACAAACATGACAATGA
The DNA here is from genome assembly GCA_030144865.1 of Tinospora cordifolia. Lineage (NCBI taxonomy): Eukaryota > Viridiplantae > Streptophyta > Magnoliopsida > Ranunculales > Menispermaceae > Tinospora > Tinospora cordifolia. The sequence goes on along the minus strand of JAJIYU010002730.1, from coordinate 9,982 downwards.
GAAAATTAAGGTAAAGTAATGCTACGATCAAGACTTTGCAAGAGTTTTATTCTTGCACCAGACAAGTGCCCCAATCTTTTTTTTTTTTTGAAAAGAAACTTATATATATTATAAAAAGAGCCTGATGAGGTATCAGGGCTCGGGAATATGGAGTTTGAAAATGAAGGACAAACAAGGTGATACAATCGATTGATCATCTTAGCTAATCCAATCATCTTCAAAGTGTGAAGATCCTGGATGAAACAAAGATTATGAAAGAAAAAAAAATTGAGTAACGATATTTAGATGTAAGTTTGCTAGCAGAAATTAGATTGAGAGAAAAATGAGATACATAAAGAACATCATAAAGTATGCAAATTTTAGAAAACACAATAGTTCCAGTATATGTAACTGAAATTTTTTGATTATTAGGCGACAAAACATGTAAATTCGAAATTGGTTTATATGTTTCAAACAAGGTTAGATTACAAACAATATTATCAGTTGCTCCGCTAACAAGATGCATAAGTTCTTATGGTTATTATGAAGCAATAAAGAATTAGTAGGAGAAGATTTATTTACACTTGGATCTTCTGCAAGCGATGAGAAGTTTGTTGTCATTTGATTGACTTGAGCGTCACTAACTGTTATGTTTGAACAGTTGCTTGTTGCAGCAAAGAAAGAAGTTGCTGATATTGTTCTTGAGTAATAACAGGAACAGATGAAGAGGTAGTATACAGAATAAAAGCGAGAGAATCATTAACACTTTCAAAACTATCAACATCAGTAGATATTTGATTTGCTTGAGAATTCACAGATTTGCGTCTATGTTTGTAACCTGGTGGCATGGATAGTCATGCTTCTTGTAACAGACATCAATGGTGTGAACAGTGAAATTGCAGAAGGAACAAACTAGTTTAGAACCATTGTTTTGAGGCTTGCGTGGTCCTCGATTAGAACTAGCATTAGGCTTCTTGAAAGATTGATTTAAAGATTGAGTAACAAATACAACAGGTTCAATTGATCGTGAAATTGCTTGACTAAATTGTCTTTCATGTTGCAGAACTAGTGAGAAAAGTTTATTGATATTACGCATTGGATCCATTAACAATACCCAAGATCTTACTATGGCAAAACTTTTAGTTAAACCTTTCAAGAATCTAATGCAGTGATCTTCTTCGTAGTGTTTCTTCACAGTTTTGAGAACACAATAGGTAGAAGGAACTCAAACACAATGTAGTATTGGTCTCAAGGTGGTGCACTCATCCCAAATAACCTTCAATTATATAAAATACTCTGTTATAGACAATAAACCTTGCTTGAAGTTCGAAATCTCTTCTTGTAGGTCAACTCTATGTATGCCATCTCCTTGTGATAATCAATCATAAAGATCTTTCAATACATCAGCAGCATTATTGATCCACAAAATGCTCTTTGCAATTGAATTAGAAACAAATCGAACGATCAAAGAATATATCATTGTGTTGCATCTTTCCTAGGTTGCATAGGTTTGATCATCCCTTGCAGGAACAGGAATGCTTCTATCACCAAATTTTAGCTTATTCTTTAACATCAAAGCAACTCTCATGGATCTATACCAAGACTTATAGTTTGATGCACTAAGAACCAGTGAAACCAAAACCAATAAAGGATTTTCATTGGGATGAAGATAGTAAGGACTATCTTTAGGTCTATTGAGCACCAATGGCGTCGAGGCCATTGATGAAGACTCAACTTCTAGTTGAGTCATGAAACATGAACAAAGAAGGAGAAATGTGATTGAAAAGGGAACAAAAACAATAGAGAATTTATCTCTGATACCATATCAGAAAACAGAATTGGGAGAGAAAATCGCAAACTTTTCCATTAAGTTTTTCATTACAATAACCTTAGCTATATATATTAGAGGTTGTTATAAATCAGTTACAACCACTTTTCAACAAACTTATCCGTAAACTAACCTATTGACTAGCTTAATAAAAAAAAACTAATCACAGTTAACTAAAAAACAATAGTTAACTAAAAATAATATGATCTGATAGTGCAAAGTTGGAGTGAACGTTGCAATGTGCAACAAGGGACAAGGCAAAGCAGCATATACACACCATTAAAAAAAATTTTAAAAATTTAAAAAATAACAAACACACATACTCACAGACACGCGCAAACAAACAAACTCATTGTCTTCCAGATGTGTATATTAAAGCTCACAAAAAAAGGGTAACAATTCAAAGATTTGGGACATATTTATAATTACGAAAAAGAAAAATAAGCTCCAAACGAACTCGAACAAAATACTAGTAAAACTCTTCAGCGTGAAGGGAGTAATTTCCACTCACATTCTAAGATGTAAATACACCTTTCAAAACGAAATGAAACTCACTAGATAATCGAGGTTTGAAAAGAACGCACTACGGGGAGCATAAAACGCAGACCTGCATAAGAGAGGAAGCCCCCACTCCGACTAAACAGACAGAAGCCATTGGCCGTGTATGCTACTGAATTCTAACGCGGAAACCGGAGGTTAAAAAGGGGTGCCGACGGTTATGTGCACCTCCTGTCTCGTCTGAACTAGACTGGGGCCTGAAAACCTTTTGGATATGTAGAAGACAGCCGCGCGCGCTCTAGCGCTCGCTTCGTTTTCTCAGATAAATCTTCAAAGTATCCGCCAAATCAGCGGTCGGTGAGGCGAGTCTTTAAAGTATTGGAGAATATTAATTGGAGTTACTAAACAGCATTATTATTAGGAAAATAATTACAAATTTTGCAATTATCGATTTGAAAATTCCTTAAAGCTGCAAAGTTGATTAATCGAAGTTGCATCGTTGAAAAATAAATGAATACGGTTTTTTAACAATTTAAGTTAAATTTGATGCGTATCTCTTTCAAAACACACATGCCTGCGATAATTGCAGTAGAATGATTTAGTGTTGTATTACCAAATATTATTATTATTAGGAAAATAATTACTAATGCTCAAATAGTCAATTTGAAAAATCCTTTAAAAGATGCAATATTGATCAAATGAAGTTGCACCATTAAAAAAAATTAAACTAACTTGGTTTTTAAGACAATTTGAGTTAAATTTGACACGTATTTCTTTCAATATACACACATACAATAGACTTATTTAGGTACATTGCCAAAACTGTATATACATGATATAGGGTACGATTAATTACTTTTAGGATTACTTTGGATTGAAATGTATTTGATAAGATAAGACATGTTGGGGCTTAAATAATAAAAATAAATAAAAATAAAAATTACAATTTGTGAACTCATTACGTTGGAGTATGACTAAATGAACCTATTGTCTTATTTAATCAACTAATTTTTTTGTGAATTTTTCTAACTATCTTTTTTTTTACATGGTAAACGCACACAAGGGGAAAAAACCCCTCACTTGATGCTAAAAAAAGAGCATCAAGAAGGATTTTTTAACACACATAGAAAAACTCTTTCAGTCGATGTGAGATTTTTGCCTAACATCAGTCAGAAACACATGTCAACACACGTGATCATTTTTTTTCTTTTACATAATAAACGCACACAGGGGAAAGGAAACTCATCACTTTACGCTTAAAAAATAAGCATCAAGGATAAATTTTTAACACACATAGAAAAACGCTCTAAGCCAATAGAATTATTGTCCAACATCAGTTAAGAACACATACCGACACATGATGGATCCTTTTTTTTTACACAATAAACTATCTCATGTTCATCTTTTATTTTTCCTTTAAAGGAAGTGTAAAAATAAATAAATAAGAAAGAAGAAGAAAGAAAGAAAGAAAACTTTGGGTTAGATATCTATGACCCAGTTTTTGGTTTAAGATTTACAATCCATTGATCTTTTTTTTTTTTTTTGTGGTCTTTAAAAAGAAGAAGAAAATAGTTTGAAAAATCACAAAAAAGAGCCTAGGGTGGTTAAGCAGTATAGGTAGTTTTATTTAACTGTACTCAAAAACAATCTTTATGTGGGGGTAGGTTCCTAATTGTGGGTCTCCTGTCATGAGTTGCTCACCTGCCACTTTTTCCCCCGGTCACTTGTGTCTAACAAAGACGGTTAAGATATTCCTTTCTCCTTCTCATTCAACATGTTTGCATTTAATGCATCAATACCTTCGTGGTCTCTTCTCATATCATTTAATGTGCCTTGTGAAAAGTCAAAAAAGCCTTTAGCCTCTTTTTCTCTGGTTGTGTTTTCATCAGAAAACTCATTCTGTCCACACGTCTCCTGCCGGTGTTTCCTTGACGAACTTGTTTCTTCAACTATACTCTTTTTTTTTCCATGGTTGTTGGTTCTTCCTCAGAGATGGTTGGAGCACGAAGCCACTCACCATACTATAGCTTGCCATCATTCTCTTCTTTCTCTTTTGTTTGCTCGTCACAAAAGGCATCATCATGGTCCAATCTTTCGCATTTATGACAAAAGACCACTAGTTTCTCATATCTGATTTGCACCCCTGTTGCTTTTCCATCGTCTTTAACCGACAAGACGCTTACAAGTGGCTTATGCATTTTCACTTCAATCCTAGCTCTTTGAGTTTTCTCTGTTCTATGCCCTGTTTTGTAGAGTCTTCGGCTACTCTAAGGACCCTTTCTATTCTCTTCCATAATAATTGGACTTGTTTCTCTCTGCATGTAACACCCCGCCTTTCGAGACCCATTAAAAAATTGGCAAAACTTCATAAATTGTCTTCGTTCGATACAACAATGAGATATTTTTCAATTTACAACAACTTGGATCCTTAAGAAATGGGCGTGATACTCATATTCTCTGTTAACAATCTATGCTATAGATTTCAACAACTAATAAAACAATCATTATAACTTTTAAGTTATCTAAATTTTAATCAATATGAATGACATGTCAAAAAATTTACTCAAATACTATTTTATTAAGGCAATTTTTGATATCTAACTTTCAACTATTCAAAAATAAAAATATATTAACTCTAAAATAAAGTCATACATTAAAGTAGGCTTCATAGCCTCTACAACTAGACATCAGTGATAATAAGACTCATAATAAATTATCACTCGAACCCTAAACAAACTACATAAAATAGCCCTACATAATAAATACTAAACTTTTTAGAGATCTGGTATTGTAAAGCACCATCTTCAACTTTCACCTAAAAAAGAAAATAATTGGTGAGCTCAAAGAGCTCAGTGGATCATATCATCATATCATAAACATTATAAAAGTCAATATACCATACGCTCAAACATTTATCAATTATTAGGTGATTCAAATATTAAATTGTTTACGATTATCTTTAAGACCGAAAAGGTTCAACCCTGGTGTCCCTCAGTGGTCCAAGAGATCTATCATCCCAAGATGATACCAAATGGCCAATCATCCAATTTGGACCTTCTTTGGAGTGATATCTAGCTATCACATTAGTCCTATCAAAATCAACAATCATATATGCAATCGAATATCAAATGGCCAAAGCCAAATCTATCAAATACTCGGGACACCCATAATGACCCCTAATTGTTGGCCGGCATGTGGTTCAACTCTTTATTACTTTTGTTTGGTGTAACACACAAACCATATCATATAACATAATCAAATCACACATAATTATATATCATTGAACAAGCATGTATTTATGATCATGTATAATTCAAGCTAATCATAGTAGATGTATTCATAATTTATACACGTATATTGAGCATTATAATAAAATTCAAATCAACATTATATAACTCATAATGCTTTCAAATCAATCAATACAATAAGTGTACATACTAGCATGCTTCTAAATTAATCAAGTATACACACAGTTTACAATATATAAAACTTAAATAAAATTTATGAATGGAGTAATCATATTCTACCTTGTTAGTTAATTCCCTTGATTTCATGTACCGTTATCACAACCATATACATATACATATATAATACGTATAGACATATCCATAAATAATATACACATATAAGTAAGTAATATAAAGAATATACATGTTTATATTGTATATAAATTTATAAATATATCATTAGATTATATAAATCTATTTATATATTACACTCTCCAACTCACAGTTGGTTGTTATGTAATATATAAATATACACATTATATGGGTTTTGGGGATCTTTACATATCTATATTGAAATCAGTTTATTAATATCTAATATAACAAATCCATTATAAATCATTATTATATACATTTAAGTTGGTTTCTGCATATATTATATACATGAAAAATCATTATATAAGATCAGTAATGAATTATATGTTAATCGTTATATGTATATGTCAATCGATTTTCTATAATGAATATTATTATATTAATATATGTATGCCAATCAGTTATATACACACACATATATATGCCAAATCAGTTTTCTATATATATATATATATATGTGTGTGTGTGTGTTTGTGTGTAGCAATTGAGCTTCTATAATGATTATTATTATATTAATATATATATATATATGCCAATGAGCAATCAGTTTGTGTTTTCAATCAATTATTATATATTTATATAATCAACCATTCTCAATCAATTGTTTTATATATATATATTAATCGATTTTCTCAATCCATTATCATGTCTATATATATATATATATATATATTATGCTATTCATATTAAAAAAATCAGTTTTAACATATTATACAATATAAATTTATTACTATCAAGTTATTTAGATATATTTTCAATCTAAAATTTTAATATATGCCTATTAGTTCAAATTAGGTATTTTTTTCAACCAATTTTTAAAGATTATAAAAAAAAGTGAATAAACTTACCTCATGGCCCATTCGTCTTCAAAGCCAAAAAAGGTTGGATTCAACCTCCTTGAATTGCAAGTTCGATTGCAGACCCCATGCATTTATTAAGCTTTCTCTTAACCCAGCGCTATTGAATCTCTTCATAGTTTGGAGTGTGCCGAATGCGCTCAACTTGTTGGCACGTTGGCTTGTTTCCTTCGGTTCAATTGGGATGGATACTTCAGCTTCATCTCCTGTTAATGAGAACGACCTTAGGATATCCTCTAGCTTATTTTCCATGACACCGAAATTTCTCTTTTCCGCCGCCTTACTGAGCACCAACAAGAGTTCCGTCTTGCCCTAATGTTAGTGCAAAAAGCTTCAGATGAAGCACAAACGCTTCATACAAAGCGCAACTTTTTCTCTGGTTCCTTCGTCTAGACGTTGTTAGCTAAAACTCTCCAAATAGTGTGTTGCTAGCAAGACAATTATATGGATGGTGGCACAAAGTGGTTGGTCGAAGTATTCAACAATGAGTGGTGGACACCTAATAGTGTCTATAGAGTGTTTCACAATAAATAGCACGAGAAAATGAAGTGGGGGAAGTGAAGAATCCATAGTTGTCTGCAACAAATGGAATGTTGTAGCAGTTTGAGGAAATTACAAAGAGGCGTAACCATCATCTTGTAACTATCCAAGAGTTACAAGTGGTTGTAATACTTAAATGACGAGGTTGGTTATGAGAAGCACCGTGACATGTAGCACAAGAAGATGAGACAAGTTATGGGAAATTAATTTGTGAATAGCAAAGTATTCATAAAAAAGTGATACTTATAATGGTAAATAATGTAAGATGCCTGAAAGGGGTAAACTAGGTGCATCAAAGGTTTATTGTCTCTTTAAAAAGTGTTAAGTAATTAGTTAGTCACGTTAATGATGTTTTTGCATGTAGGTGTAATGGATGATGGTGCAAATGACAAAGAGAGAGTGACATAACCATTTATAATGTTTCACACCACAACCTACTCCACTACCTAACCTCCTCACTAGTGCCAAGGTTTTAAACTCATTTCTATTATTCTAAGTTTTTACAACTTTAGACTTGCAAGACTTATTTTCCTACCTAGGTATAACAACTCGCCTCCCGAGCCCCATTGTCCACGTCATCTAATGGTATAATTTTTTTCGATCAAAATCTTGGGTTGCTCGGGAGGCGAGCCCATGCTACTTTATCCTTTTTTTCTTTATAATAATTCATGGCAATATAAATAAAACAAACCTTTTATTTATATATATTCTAAAATTTAGAGTATATGATCTATTACAGTAGAAAATAAATTCAGAACTGAAATAAATAATTCAGCTTGGGCCCACGTGCCCTACAATGAAATAAATAAACAAGAAAAGAATTTCTAATAAATAATCTTCCATGTAAGCTGATAAATTAATTTTTTAAAATGTGAAAAATGAGGGGGTGAGCTAGAAAATCCAGTGAATCATTCAATCTATTTAATTCATTATTCCAACAAAATAATACAAGCATATCAAACATTTTCAAGGATTTAATCAATTCAAACAATATATTATTTTCGTCGTAATTTAGATCGAATGGGGATATCTTATGTGCTCCAGATCTAGGGAGAGAGATCAATTCAGAAACTCAAACCCTTCTCTAGTGGAATCATTCTTGAAACCCATTTCACTCTGGTGTTAATCCTGACAACCAGTTCAAAAGTCCAATTCTGCATGGAACACAGAATGTCTGTCCTTGTACTAGTACATGGTTGAAATCTTATTTAATCTTATTTTTGTGTATAGGAACAATATAAATAAATATTTCAACAATATTTAAACATATTAACAATATAGCTTCATAAATCAACAGAAACAAAAATTTTTTATTTCTGACGTAAAAGATCAGACAAGACACAACTACAAAACATACTCTTTCAAATAGGAAATGTGACTTTCGATTTCTGGTGTAGAAAATCGTACAAGACGCAACTACAGAATATACTCTCTCAGTCATAAGCAATATAATAATTTAAAAACATAAATTAAATTAAGCACACAAGCAAACGTTATTTAAATCAAAATAATAAATTAAAAAATGGGAAAGAATTTCACTTCGAGATCGCTTGCTAAATCTGTGTAGCACTTCATTGCTACTACTTCGCAGGCTATTTAGAATAGTTTAATAAAAGAAAAAGGACTAAGGGTGCTAAGATGGAGGCAGAGAGAAAGCAAAAAGTATTATTCTTGTTCTTGCTGGGATGAATGAAATGAGGGAAAGATGAGGGTTTATATAGGGTCTCCGAGGGTTAGTTTCGTAAAATTTTACTTTCCTATTGCAGAAAAATTTCTTTTTTACTTGGTTGGAGTGACTAGGGGTCTAGGGTTAGAGATTAGGATTTTTTGAATTTTTTTCAGAATTTTTTTGTATTTTTTTGAATTTTTTTTGCATTTTTTCATATTTTTGTATAAATATTTTTTTTATTTAATAGGCGCACGGGCCATAGGGCCTATGCGCCAAATGTTTCAGTTTTGGTGCATGGGAATTTTTTTTTATAAATATGTATAATTATATATACAATACATTTATCATAAATGTATATAGTTTACCATATACTTTTAGTTTTGTGCATGGGTTTTCAGTCCATGCGCAAAACATAAATTTTTTTCTTATATATATATAAGACAATACTATATAATATCATATATTGTGTTTTTTTCATATATTATTATAGATTAATTAACCCTACTATATGCTTAGCATTAATATATTAATACATATATCAATTAATATGTACCTATATATATACATGTACATATATACTTCTACACCAATAAATCATTTAATTGCATATGTCTACCTTAATCACTTCAAAATAATATATATATATATGCACCAATTAATATATACCAATCAAATGTCATATATATATAGACGCCAATATATATAATTATGTGTCCATACTAATTAAATCATATATGCATGTACACAAAATAATTGGGGTATTACACAAGGACAACCCCTTAGGTCTTTACAATTGCCTTGAGCACCTCAGGGTCTTTTACTCAAAGCTACAAGGTTAAGTCCCTTGCCTAGCACATTACTAGGTCCTTCCCAAATAAAAGTCAAGTTTCTACAAGGGATATGAAGTAAAGCATCTACCCTCGAATCAAATTCTCACCTAGAATTCTTTTAAAATCATGGCTGTCCATATCCAAAGAAAAATCACCCAAAATCTCATGATATAAACTAAGAT
>JAJIYU010002729.1:0-29203 GCA_030144865.1 Tinospora cordifolia | reverse complement strand
AGCTTTGTGCTCACCCCTTCCTTTTATTTTTCAGGAATTTGAAATCATGAAGATCATGGAATTTTGGATAGATTTTTAGCAAGTTTCCATTTTCTTAAAGTTTCTTTTTAATGTAAGGGCATGTTGCCCAATTTTGAAATAAGACTTTCGCTGAAATTTGATTTTAAATTTTGAGTTTATGAATCTCTTTTGATAAACAATGTAATGGTTTATTCTTGAATTAGAAAGTTATGTACTTTCTTTTATTAATAAAGAAGTTTGAATTTTTCTTTACCTTTAAATGCCTTGATTTTATAAATGTGAAATTGCACTATTGAATTTATTCCAAGGCATGTGGTATTGAAAAATAGAAAGTCAAGTATGTGTCACTTGTAAAGTGACACCGGCCCGACCCGCCAATTGGTTAAGTCCACCGTCAAAAATAATGGTGGTTATGTCCAAACTCTCAAATTAAAGAACGTGGAGGTTGGGGTGTTACATGTGCCCTTTTTGTTTGCATGTATAACACAACCCTAGCTTTCTAGCTTCATTTGTTTGATAATCTCTAGCACGGTCTGGTCAAGCCTGTTGTGCCTATGGCTGTCGCTAAGGCTGAGGTGCTCTATGCCCCTTTTGTTTGCTTGGCCTCTTCTATGAAGGTCCCGCAGCCTTCTCTGACCTAGTCCTCTTCTTAACCTTCAATGCCTGCTCAAACTCTAGGTCTCCCTCCAAGATCTGCGCCCTTTCCACAGCCTCCATAAAGGTCATCAACTTAAGCGGTGCCAAGATCTTTCTTATCTCCACTTTCAAACCCTCAATGAAATGATCCGTCTTGGACTGCTCATCCATGACCAAAGCAGGAGCAAATGTTGCCAACTCTGTAAATCTTTGCTCATACTCTGTGACTGTCATAGTCCTCTGCTTTAGGTTGACAAATTCTGACTACAACTGTCTCTTTCTTGCATTAGAGAAAAACTTACTATAGAACCTTGTCTTGAATTCCTCCCGAGTTATCACTATCTGGTCAATGGTGGGGTCGCTCACAATCATTTCCCACCAATGGTAGGCTGGCCCTACCAACTGATGCACTGCTAGTGCTACTCTCCTGGGCCCATGTGCCCCCATAGCGTCCAGGTGCTTGTTCATCTTTGTGAACCACCTGTCAGCTACCATATAATCACCAGTCCCTTTAAAGGTACTAGGACGTAGCTTAAGGAACTCCACCAATAGGTCCTTTTTCTCCCTATCAAACCCAACGGGTCTATTCTATGGTACTGCCTCAGTTAAAGTGGACCCCTGATGGACCTGAGGCGGAGCCGGTGCCAGTAGCTCTGTCGATAACTGTGGCAGCACCTGTAGCTGTACCAGTACTGATGGCTGTGGTGATGCTAATGGCTGTTGGGTCCTCATAGCCTGCTCCACTTCCCTCTGCATCATCTCGATGATGGCCTCTAGCGTCAGTGTAACCACTACCGGTACCGGTGTCACATGAGTACCCTCCTCACTATGCCCCGACTCGACTCCATCCCTGCCTCTGGCCGCACCTCTCCTGGGTCTACCTTGACCTCTCGGCATTATCCACAAGTTAAGGGTTTATTTTAGTATGCAATAATTTGATTTATTGAAGCAGAAAATTTTTCACATCCATCAACACCCCTTACGTCATCGTGCTACTGTGACTCTAAATTCAAGTCTCTAAGTTTTCGATTCGTTTTAGTGACCTAGGGGTTTATGCTTCTAAGTCAACAACGATATGTTTGTTTTTGGGTACAGAAATTTGTGTATCAATACTCAAAATAATCATACTACATATATAAAATACAAACACACAAGACCCACCGTACGAGACCGTCCCATACCAGTAGAATACAGTGTATGCAAGTTTTTCCAAAGAGTTCGTTCAATGCCCATTACAATTTTGCAAGTGTCTCGCTCCTTAAGGCTGACGAAAGACCCACCATATGCGACCGTCCCATACTAGTAGAATATAGTGCGTTCAAGTTGTGCCCATTAATCGATCACTCACCATACATGGTCTGTCAATCTCCGAGTCCAGGATTCCTCCATACCCCAAAAGCCCTATGCGTCCCATACCACATAGAGATCAAGGATACAGGATCATCCCGATCTCGTGTCCTGACCAATCAAGTGTTTGTTTCACACATTTTTCAGTCTCTAGCTTATGTCCTAAAAGCTTTTATTTACCCTTATGATTCACTGCGCCTCCCTAGCAACACCCAATCTCTAACTAGACCTATGGTCTCAATACTTGGCTAGCTGATTCATCTATTGAATCACCAAGTTCAAACTCTATCTCACCTTTATGTGATGCCATCGCTCCCGAGTTTGGACCTTTCCTGAATACAACTCATCCTGTAACGCCACTACCGAAGTAGAGCTCAACCTACAGAGCCACTACAATATTTTCGTCCTACCGCGATTAACAACTCGAGCACACTGACATCTCCTAAATCTTTGCTAGACTCCTATCCGCCTAGTAAAAGGATTCTAATCATTTTATCCACTTTTCGAAAGTCAAATCCAATAGAGATTATTTTCAAGTGTAAATCAAATCCAGTGAAATTCTCATTTATGTAAAAAGTTCTCTTTCTGATAGAATCAAATTCATTTTGTGTAAGTTTCAACCCAGTATTTCTAGTAACTGGACTCTGATACCAGCTTTGTAACACCCAGGCCTTTCTGCGGGTTCCTTTCGGCCGCGCTCACTCAGAATGCGCGCCAGTTCAACTGGGAAGCCGCCGCCGAGTCGTCTGCCGAGAGCTGGAGCGCTACTAAAATCATTTACCAGATTTATTCTCAGGTTATGTTTTTGTCTTTCAAATAATAATAAAATCATTTTAAATAGGCACCAATTTTTTTTTTGAAATAAGCTTCTAAATAAATAAAATGGATAGGTGCAATTTTAAATGAAATAAAGGCATTGAGTTCAAATTTAAACAATTTAAAAATCTTCAACATATCCCAAACACTTAGTCATGTGTAAAATCTTAAAACAAAAGGAAAGAAAATTGGCACATGCCCCGCTCAATCAAATACAAAAATAAAATGCGCAGCATCACTAACAACCTCCTCGGCGAGGCTTCAAATAACTAAGTCCTCCACGATGTCTGTCGATTTGTGCTGTCTCAAGAATCACCTGAAAAAGAAAGGGGTTGAGCTCGAGAGCCCAGTGGATCATACCTATACATCGCTAGCATTATTTAAACTAGAAAACCAAACATGCAAATACTTACATTACATTAGGCGTTTCACACATTTATTTGTTATGTTATAACCTAAGACCAAACGAGTTCATAACCCTCTCGGTAAGCCCCTGTGATCCGGGAATGAATCCGGGTAAGCTATATAGCCATACCGTCGGGACCACAGCCTAAGGAAGGGGTAATGTTCTACAGCCATTACTAGCTTTCAAAGACCATATCAGCTGTCACAGACAGCTCTCTAGTAGGGGTACCTACGATGCGCTTAAGGCTAGTCCATCGCAAGAAAACTCATGATGCCCCGTTGTCTCGTCCATCACACCAGTATGTGTGTTCTTAATCATCCTTTAATCTTCTTTAACTTCACAATTCATTCCAAGTCATGCCAATCAGCTATCAACGTAAAATAAATTTTCAAATGAAGAAGTTCGCATGTTTGAACATTCAAGATAAACGCTTCAATGGAACTAACTATGCAAAATACTAAAGCAATATAACCAGTCATTTTGGATTCACATACATCATTTCAAACAAAAATTTACAAAATATCCTAGCATGCTTCTAGTTACATTAAATATAAACACACATCATGTTTTGCATTCAAAATCTAAATAAGGCTAGGGAGAATGATAATCACACCCAAGTTCTTGATCTGAAATTAAATCAAGAAAATTTATTAATTTATTCCCAAGGTCCTCCTATTCACATCAAGGCTCTCATTAATTTAATCTTTGATCATACTTCTTTTCATGTCAAAATTAAATTTATTACGAACAAAATAAGACTTCTCAATCTAACATCTATGCTAATCTCCAAAAACACTATTCGTCATTTGAAATTTTTCTAATCCTTCGTATTCATTTTCAGAAATATAATGTATTTCCACTAACATCAACTCAGGGATTATTGGATTGAAAGGACTATATTTCTTTCAAAAATATTAGACTTCCATACTTTCCCGAAATAATTCAAATAATAGATTTTTTTTAAACATCCATCCAAAAATATCCACCATCCATCAAAATTAATTTCAATACCATAAATCTCTTATTTTCATCCCTTGTATTTCCCTCAAGACAAATACTAAATTTAGAAGCTATCTAACATCAAATAATCAAGAAAAAAATAGAATTCATTTCACCTCCATAAATCTCCATTCGAATAAATAAAACAGATCAATGAATAAAAATCTTAAATGAAACCTCCAAATCTAGATTTTTCAATTGCTAAGAGAAATCTATATTTTTTTTCACATCTATAATCCAAATAACCCACGTTTAACCAATTTCAGTTCAAAAAAATAAATAAATGAATTATTATACCTCTTCGAATTTTTTTTTCTTCGTTCCTCGCCGAAACAACTATCGATGCCCAAAATCTGTTGCATATTCAAAATCAATATGAAATCTCTCAAAATACTTAACAGAAATCAGTTAAATTATTCATTAGGATGAAAATGAAGCTCACCATGTTCTGATGTCGAAACCCCCTTCGTGACATAATCTTCATGAATCCATGTTCCAAAACTCTCAAAATCCCTCAATAACCAACTAAAATTCGGTTTTCTTTGTTGGAGTTTTTTTTGTGTGCAAATATTCAAATCTAGGGCATCAACTTTTTCACCATTTTTGTGCCCAAAAATTTCAGATCTTGTTGCTAAAATATTCTTCACGAATCTAATTTTGAAGTCAAGTTGAAATGATTCGAATGAGTTCAAAAATCACAGATCATGGCTGGGAAGAGTTAAAAACTAATTTGGGAAGGTCCAGCGAGCTTGGAAGTAGCTCTAATGGTGGCTGGTTTGCACATTTCCGTTGTTCACCAGCAGCACGCACGGTTGCTCTTCATCTTCAACCGCAAAACACACACAGAGATCGCACAACACACACATCACAGTCCTCTTCTTGTTCGCCCATCGCAACAGCTTGAATCTCCTTGTGTTCTGTTTCTTCTTCATCACAGATCGCTGCGGTAGATTGCTTTCTTCCTCTGTTTGGTTTGCCTGACGTAGCTGAAATGCTGCTATCTGATTTGTCTTCTTCGTGCACCAATGCAGCCACTCTTTTATTCTTCTCTAAGCAACGAAAAAAACAAAACAACAATGTTTTTCAAGTCCAAATCGCACAACGTGAATCTGCTGCTCCCGCTGGTTTTCTTCTTCATTTCCTCACGAACCCACAACAACAACAACACGCAGCTATTGTTTGTTCTTCATTTCAGCTTCACATTCGTCTTTACCACCATCTTCAAGCTTCCTGATGCACTAGCAGCTAGATCCGGTAGCTGGACAAGGAAGACGCACCAACATACAAGCCCAACAGATCTGAAAACATCACACACGCACCAAATTTTCTTTTCCGCAGTGAGCTGCAACAAAAACAAAGTTTGCAGCTCTGTTTTTCACGGTTGACAACAACAGGGAAAAAAGGGTTTTGTAGCTCTATTCTTCCTCTTCCACGGCCAACAGCAACGAAGATTGAAGATGCACCAGCAGCTTTCGTTTTCACCAATGGCAGCTGCTTTTTCATTTTTTGCTTGTCCAACCTCAAAACCCCAAACTAGCAGCTCCTCTGTCCATTTCGTTCTCTGTTTTCCTCTGTTCTTCATGCCGAGACACAAGATCACTAGTTGTGTCTTCATCTTCTTCGTGCAACACTGAGGAACATAGCAGCAAAGCACCATTAGCAATGCACCACTACTTCAAAGAACCAGCTGCACCAACGCACTATTAGCTGTTTTCGTTCCTCTTCCTCACGGTCTAATTGCTCATCCCCTTTTTCTTTTCCGTTCGTGCGTGGGTGCAACAACAACACCAGAAATTCTGGTTTTTCGTTCGCCCCAATGCAGAACACGTAGCTGTGCAATCCATCTTCTTCACGGATTTGAACCCAACAACTGCAGATGTCGTTCTTGTTCGTGATTCCATGTTTCAGTCCGCCCCAAATCGCAAAAGAAACCAGTTTGTTTCTTCTCTGTTCTTTCTTCTGTTCGGCCAACAACACCCAACGTCACAAGCCCTAGTTTTTTTTTCTTTCTTGTTCATTAAGCCAAAGCACTAATTTCTTGAAAAGCAAGTTTTTCCCCTCTCTTTCTTTTTCTATTAATCTATGATTTGTTTGCAAAGCCATAGTTGAGTTAAATCACTAATATTTGATTGATTTTTTTTCTACCAACATCATCAACCAATACTTCATTTCATTTTTTCAAACCATACTCTATGCATATATATATATATATATATATATTTATGATTTTAACTCGTTTATTTCTTTGTTTTCTTCTATTTATTTATTTATTTATTTTTTAACAACCTATCTTTAACTTTTATTCTAATATTAACTTCAATATTAATATCAAACTATTTATTTCATATATCTATATGGTTTCGTATACTCGTTTGTATAATGCTATTGATGTGTAGGGGAGATCCACTAGGCTTTCGAGCTCACCCCATTTTTATTTTATAGGTACTCATGAGCCCAAGGCTAAGTGAGGATGCATACCAGAGATTGGAGGATGTATAGTGAGAGAGAGTGATATTTTTGTTAAACCATCTCTTTGTTTTTGTATAGTTTTTATGATGTATATTTTGAAATTGGACCGGAGGGTCATGTATCATATTTTTCTTTATGTATTCACAGGACTGTTTTACCAACTTGAACACTGTTTTGTTTTAATTCATAAACTGATGATTTTTAGTTATAGTACTGCTAAACAGTGTTCAATGATTTAGAAAGATTTGATTCGAAAGAAATGCTTCCACTACTATTATCTTGATTTCCAGTATAAATATGATTTTGAACATCCGGTGGGTTTGATTTGAAACTAACTGCTTAGTGAAGCATGAATAAAATGGTTACTTGAAATTAAAGAAATGATTTAAACCTTGTGTATAGAGGTAGAAAGATAGATGATGATAATTGTCGCACGCTCGGGGCCTCGGCGGACCACGCGCTGAGCTTGGAGCTACGTGACGCCCGATGACAGAGTCTCAGATTGACAGACACGACGTCCGGTCCGGGGGTTGTGGTATGACAGAGTTTTTGGTATCAGAGCTCAGTGTTTGATAACACTAGGCATGACTGGATTTTTCCTAGCCGACTAATGCCAGATGGAACTATTTTTAAAATGATGTTATTGAAATGAAAAGAAAATTTCACCAGATTGATTTTCACTGGAAATGATTCCAATTTGATTCGTTTTGAAAAGAGAGTTAATAAAAGAAATTCACTAGTGATTATTTGGCTAGAAGTCTAGAAAAGATTTAGGTGATGTCAAGTGCTCAAGTGACCATTCACAGACGGATTTGAGTATGGGTAGTAGCCCTGTAGATGGAGTTTTACTACCTGCGAGAGATGCGCTTCCATTGGATAGTAGCCCTGTAGGTGGATGCTTTACTCCCTACGAGTGATGCATTTTCCTTTGGATAGTAGCCCTATAGGCTGAGTTTTACTCTCTACGAGTGTTGCGCTATTTTGGAAAGGATCCGGGGAAACTTGAAACCGAGGACGTCACATTGAAGTGAAAGTGAGTCGGATTTGGCGACTTAACTGTTGAGTCAACAAACCAAGTCTTGCAACCCTAGGTTTAGGGAAGACCGGGTGATGTCTTGAAGACAATGGATCTCAATAAAAGCTTTTAAGACATAAGCCAGAGACTTATAATGTGAAAACGCACACTTGTTTTGGTCATGACTCGATTCAGGAGGATCCTGCATCCTTTGGGGGTATGGAGGAATCCGAGATTCGAAGAATGACGGACCATGTATGGTGAGTGATCGATTCTTGGGCATAACTTGCACGCACTGTATTCTACTAGTATGGGATGGTCGCGTATGGTGGGTCTTACGTCTGCTTTAAGGAGCGAAACACTTGCGAAATTGTAATGGGCAATGAACGGACTCTTTGGAGGAACTTGCACGCACTATATTCTACTAGTATGAGACGATCACGTACGATGGGTCTTGCGTCATCCTTAGAGAGCAAGATTTGGCATAAATATATAATAGCCATAATGGAATAGGGATTCCATTATGCCAGCATGCATTGTTTGGTTGATTGTTGGGTGTTTGCTTTGGATATATGTGATATCACTATTTTGAGTATTGACACACAAATTCCTGTACCCAGAACTGAATAAAATGTTGTCAACATAGAAGCATAAAACCCTAGGTCATTGAAACATATCGAAAACCTAGAGATATGAACTTAGAGTCACAGTAGCACGATGAACATGAAGGCTATGGGCAGGTTGAAATGAATGGAAATTATCACAAGTCATGGTATCCAGATTAAAGTAGAATTGCAATTATATTCATTTAAATTATTGAATTTTCTGCTATATTATGATTACACTGTTGGATACTGAAAGTGTGCTTTTGACTTGAAGATAATGCTGAGAGTCAAAGGACGAGGCAAACTCCATAGCGGTAGGTCCAGGGGAGAGGCTACGGAAGAGCCAGTACAAACAGAGGAGGGTGTTACCGAGGTGGTGGCGCCAGCTGCCATTACAGTATCCCCAGAGGCTCTCGCAGATATGATACAGAGAGCAGTGGATAGGGCAGTGGATAGAGCCATGACGAGCCGATACCCGATAGAGTCTTCTCAGCCTCCCATACGACCTCCAGCACCTGCATAGACGTCTACACCAGCGTTTGCACCTGATGAGACAGCGATTCCAGTGATAGTACCCCTTGGGAATCCAGCACAGACGGCTAGCAAGTCCGACGATTATGATAAAGAGCAGAAGGACCTAGCTATAGAGTTTCAGAAGATGCGTCCTAGCCAGTTTAAGGGACAGGCAGATCTTATTGCAGCAGATAGATGGTTCATAGAGATGGATAAGCATCTGACGCTGTTAGGAGTGACTGGACAGAGGAGAGTAGCTTTGGCAGTACATCAGATGGTGGGACCAGCCTACCACTGGTGGAAGATGATAGTGGCAGATCCGACCATTGATGAGATAGTGATGACCTAGGATGAGTTCCAGACACTATTTTATGATACGTTCTTCTCGTTGGCGCGGAGGTCCCAGATGCGATCAGATTTTATCAGGCTGACGTAGAGGACATTGACTGTGACAGAGTATGAGCATAGGTTCACAGAGCTGTCGAGATTCTGCCCAGAGATGGTAGTTGATGAGTTATTGAAGATAGAGATGTTTATATAGGGTTTGAGGATGGAAATTAGGAGAATGATCACGCCCCTGAGACTGACTACTTTCAGAGAGGCAGTTGTGAGGGCCTAGCATGTAGAGAGAGACATAGAGTTTGGGCAGTTGCTCAAGAGTAGACAGAAGAAATTGTATTTAGGTCAGACGTCTAGAGCCCCGTAGTAGAGGAGAGACCGACGACGACCATCTAGAGCACCTACTGCTAGTGGTCTGGCCCAGACTTCAGGGTAGCAGCAGCGGACTAGATCAGGTCAGAGTAGCACCGAGTAGAGGGAGCAGGCTAGGAAGTTAGGATTGTGCTTCTCGTGTGGCCAGCAGGGACATATGGCTAGAGATTGCCCGAACAAAGCTCCAGCACCAGTACAGTAGCAGTCAGGACAGGGACATAGTAGTCAACCACAGCAGAGGCAGACACAGTCCTAGACGAGACAGAGAGAGTAGGCCAGACTGTATGCAGCAGAGGCCCAGACAGCCCCAACTCCTGCGGTTAATGGTATGTTCTTGTTGTTTGGTGTTGCTGTGTATGTCTTATTTGATTCTGGTGCCACATGGTCTTTTATTTCAGAGGATTTGGTGAGTAAATTGAGACTTTTCATGAGCCCATTGGCAGTACCATTGGATGTTTTCACACCAACAGGCGAGATAGTGAGCTCAGGGAACTATTGTGGAGTTGAGTTTAGATTTGGAGACCAGCTGATTCCTGCTGAACTCTGCTTACTTCATTTTAGTGGCTACGACGTGATATTGGGAATGGACTGGTTGACCCAATATCAGGCAGAGATTGATTGCTAGAGGAGGAGAGTCACTATACAATTGCCATCAAGAGAGACCTTAAGGATTGATGGGGATATTCGGAGACTGCCTAGGAGTCCTACACTTGCCTTGTTGTATGCCATTAAGAAGAAGGGTGACTTCAGGCAGCTAGCGGATGAGGATGCAGAGGGAACCACAGATATTCACAGTATTCCTGTGATAAATGATTTCATAGATATATTCCCAAAGGATCTACCTGGACTTCCACCCCATAGACAGGTAGAGTTTAAGATTGAGTTGCATCCCGGCACTAATCCCATCGCTATTCCACTCTATAGGATGGCACCTGTGGAGCTGATTGAGTTGAAGACTCAGTCGGATGAGCTCTTGGCGAAGGGATTCATCAGACAGAGTGAGTCGCCATGGGGAGCTCCAATCCTATTGGTGAGGAAGAAAGACGGTTCCATGAGGTTATGCATAGACTACCGGAAGCTGAACAGTGTTACAATTAAGAACAAATACCCTTTACCACGAATTGATGACCTCTTTGATCAGCTTAGTAGAGCACAGTACTTCTCCAAGATAGATCTGAGGTCAGGGTATCATTAGTTGAGGATCTGGGAGTCTAATATATAGAAGACAACCTTCAGGACGCGATATGGCCACTATGAGTTTACGATCATGCCATTTGGTTTGACTAATGCTCCAACCGCGTTTATGGACTTGATGAACATAATTTTCAGCCATTTTCATGACCAGTTTGTAGTTGTATTTGTTGATGACATTCTGTTATATTCTCGATCAGAGACTTAGCACATACAACACTTGCAGATTGTTATAGAAACACTGAGGCAGAAAAAATTATATGCCAAGTTTAGCAAGTGTGATTTTTGGATGAATCAAGTCAAGTTTCTTGGCCATGTGGTCTTAGTACAGGGAATAGCAGTAGACCCGGAGAAGGTGCGAGTAGTATCCGACTGGTAGCTGAAGCCACATGAGCTGAATTATCCTACGCATGCTAAAGATATGGAGGCACTATCTATATGGTGAGAGTTTTGATCTCTACTCAGACCATAAGAGCCTCAGGTACATATACACTCAGAAGGAACTGAATCTTTGATAGAGAAGGTGGATTGAGTTCCTTAGCGACTATGATTTTCAGCTTCACTATCATCCCGATAGGTTGAATATAGTTGTTGATGCTCTTAGTAGGAAGTTGAGTAGGAGGGATGAAGTGGGTCAGATGTACCAGCTGATTAGTGACTATAATCTGGGTGTAGCTACAGATGATACACGAGCATATCTGTATGCAGTGACTTGCCAGATAGACATCTTACACCAGATCAGAGATGAGTAGAAATCCGATGTATGGATTACAGGACTGATAGATGGTGTCAAGGAGGGCAAGCACACTGATTTTCGCCTTGACACAGAGGGTGCATTGAGATTAGATAACCGACTATGTGTTTCCAGTTCTAGACAGGCCAAAGGAACCCTAATGGATGAGGCACACTTGAGTAAGTACACCATGCATCCAGGGGGGACAAGATGTACCAGAACTTGAAGAAAACGTTCTGGTGGAGAGGCATGAAGAGGGACATTGCCAAATATGCGTCTCGGTGTCTGACTTGTCAGCAGGTTAAGGCTGAGCATAGGAAATCATCAGGTTTATTATAGCCACTTTCAATTCCTGATTGGAAGTGGGACAATATAGTGATGGATTTTGTTAGTGGCTTGCCAAGAAGTCATAAGGGGGAAGACACCGTTTGGGTCATAGTAGACCGACTAACTAAGGTGGCACGTTTTCTACCTATTCGGTCTACTGATGCAGTGAGTAAGCTGGGAGAGCTTTATGTGCAAGAGATTGTACGATTGCATGGGGTTCCCAATACCATAGTGTCAGACAGAGACTCCAGATTAACGTCTCTATTTTGGCATAGTCTACAGAAGGAATTGGGGAGCAGATTAACCATGAGCACAACCTTTCACCCACAGACAGATGGGCAGTCAGAGAGGGTCATACAGATATTGGAGGATATGCTGAGAGCATGTGCCCTAGACTTCAGAGGAAATTGGAGTAAGTATCTACATCTTGCCGAGTTTGCATATAATAACAGTTATCAGGCAAGCATTAAGATGGTTCCATATGAGGCACTACACGGTAGACCCTATAGATCACCATCCTGTTGGGCAGAGTTTGAAGACCAGGTACTCACTGGACCCAAGTTGATTGAGGAAATCAACTAATAGGTGAAGCAAATCCAGAAGAGACTAGCTATAGCACAGAGCAGGCAAAAGAGCTATGCGAACAGGAGGAGAAGACCTCTAGAGTTCCAGACCGGTGATTAGGTATTTTTGAAGATCAGCCCACAGAAGGGAATCAGACGATTTGGAGTGAGGGGGAAGCTAGCACCACAGTACATTGGTTCATTTGAGATTGTTAGACGGGTTGGTGCATGTGCTTATGAGCTGGATTTGCCGAATAGATTGTCCTCAGTATATAATGTGTTCCATGTTTCGATGCTCCGGAATTACGAACTAGATCCATCTCATGTTTTGCGTCTGGACGAGATCGTACTTCAAGATGATGCTACTTACGAAGAGCCAGCAGTGCAGATCCTTAATCATAAGGTGCAGAGTCTCAGGACTAAAGACATTCCTTTAGTCTAAGTCCTATGGTGGCATCATAACCTGGAGGAAGCGACCTGGGAGCTTGAGAGTGAGATGCAGAAGAAATACCCAGATCTCTTCGTCAGGACAGATTAATTGGACACATGCTCAGGTACTTTTTATTTAAATTTCGAGGACGAAATTTCTTTTAAGGGGACTAGATTATAATCACCATAGGTCTTATAATGCGTCCACGTCAATATGAATTTTTGAAAATTCTAAATAAATATAAAAATGATTGAAAACTTGTTTTTAATGATCATTGTATGTTATTTAATCAATATAAAATAAATTAGAACATTCGGATAGTTAGAAACGTGCAGAAAAGAGCATTAAAAATAAGACATCATATTGCCAACCGCGGTCTGTGGTGAGAAAAATCTGGGAAAAAAGGAAAAAAAAAACACTGTGGACCGCGGTCATCAGTGGAAATATCATCAAAAAGAGAAACTAGGTCACATGATAACCGTGGTCCATAAAGTGCCGACCGCGGTCCTTAAAGGGATGACCAAGGTCCATAAAGTGAAAATCGAGGTCTATGAAAAGAAATCTGTCTGAGGACCGAGGTCCGTCTGACGCCGACCGCAGTCTGTATGCGAGCTATATATAGGTTTCAAGCTCTGATTTTCTCATTTTGCACTGAAACTACTTAGGATTTGGAGGAGACGACAGTAGAGCGATTTGAAGGTGAGTTTCCTGATTTTCTTTGAGTTTCCTTTTAAGATTAAATCTCATACATGAGTAACTACTAATGGTTAGTGAATCAAAGTGATGAAGATCCATTTATGAACATTGTGTTGTGGGTTTAGTGGCTGGAAACCAAGCCAAATGGAATAAGCTGTTGTTTATTCCCTTGTATGTGTGTTTGGACACTACTATGATGGATTTAGGATGATTGTATGGTGGTAGAAATGAAGGAATTGATTTCATTGAAACAAAAATCCCGTTTTTAAGGCTTGATCAATGGATTTCGGTGAATAAACCATGTGAACAACCATTCTTTAGTTAGTTTATGTGTTTAAATAACTTTTGGGTGTCCAAAACACTAGATTGAAGGGTTAAACTTGATTATTAATCACAAGTATGGTGCACAGGTGTGAAATCCCATTATTTAGTGAGAAATTATGTGTAGACCTTGGTCCACACTGTACTGACCGCAGTCAATGGACATGGATGTTGTTCTTGGAGTGTTTTTGGGTACACTCTAAAGTAGTGATTGATAACGGACCCTTAGGGTCGGGTTAGATATGTATTAAAGGCCCAAAGTTATGTATCATTACCATCTAATGATGCAGATTGACGATATTGGACTATTGCGCGAGGGGTGACGATCCAGCAGTATTCCGGCGCATACAGGTGGGGTTGATCATCTCTTCCTCACTCTTAAGTATTATGCGAATGTAGGATATGGAATATGATCCATGTTTAAATTCCTATACTTAGTATCATGCTGGGGATGTTTGCTTTGGGTGGATTGATTAACATGATATCATAATGTTCGGTTACTCGCTTTCTAGTACTAGGATACTATGATCAACTTGGTGTTTATTTGCTTTCTTTGCTTAGGTTAGCGTCTTGAATAAGCATGTTTGTATGTTGTGTGGAATGAAAACTATGATTGTGAAACTAAAGAACATTAAAGGTTTATTAAGAACTCCACGTACCGGGCGATGGACGGGCACTAGTAGCACATTGTGTTGAGGTTCTATGAATGTCCCAAGACGTCATCGTGGGTATCCCTAACTAGGCCAAACTGCGAGCGGCCGTATGAAACCCTCGAATTTGGAAAGTCATGAGGATTTTTCCCTTGGTTTCAGTATCTTCTTGGGTCATGGTCTCATCGATAGACTTCTGTTGATAAAGATGTCGTGTCTGATTGTGTTCAGGACCAAAATTGGGATGCCGAAGGTGGTTCACTCTTTTGGTTAATTCCTAATATCATATGGTAAATTCCTGATATTAGAGTGCAACAGATAAACTGACTAAGTGTTTGAAACGCCCCTAATGATTTGAAACTGTTTGCATGTTTCATATGCTCGTTTGTATAATGCTATTGATGTGTAGGGGAGATCCACTGGGCTTTCGAGCTCACCCCATTTTTATTTTACAGGTACTCATGAGCCCAACGCTCAGTGATGATGCAGACCGGAGATTGGAAGATGTATAGTGAGAGAGAGTGATATTTTTGTTAAACCATCTCTCTATTTTTGTTCAGTTTTTACGATGTATATTTTGAAATTGGATAGGAGGGTCACGTATCATATTTTTGTATATGTATTCATAGGACTATTTTACCAACTTGAACATTGTTTTGTTTTAATTCATAAACTGATGATTTTTAGTTATAGTACTACTAAACAGTGTTCAATGAGTTAGAAAGATTTGATTCGAATGAAATGCTTCTGCTACTATTATCTTGATTTCTAGTATAAATATGATTTTGAACATCCTGTGGGTTTGATTTGAAACTAACTGCTTAGTGAAGCATGAATAAAATGGTTATTTGAAATTAAAGAAATGATTTAAACCTCGTGTATAGAGGTAGAAAGATAGATGGTGATAATTGTCGCACGCCAGGGGCCTCAGCAGAACACGCGCCGAGCTTGGAGTCGCGTGATGCCCGATGATAGGGCCTCAGATTGGTAGACACGACATCCAATCCTGGGGTCGGGGTGTGACACTAATGCACATTTTAAGGTATGGTTTGGCCCAATGTGATTTTTCCTCAAAAACTTTCCTTATTTAAGACCCACTGAAGTTACTAGGCAAATGAAAATTGAGATCTTGGCCAATTGTTCTGATTTTTGGATATGTTATTCATTTTGTTAGTTTATGTTATTTCATTTCGTTTCAGGTCATTTTGATCCCGTGAAGTACCCTAAATGATGATTCTTTCTAATTTGGATCCCCTGAAGGGCGTTTGACAAATGAAAACCTTAACCTAAACCAATTGTTGTGATTTTTGGCTATGTCATTCATTTTGTTAGTTCATGTTATTCTATTTCATTTCGGGTCATTTCGATCCCTTGAAGTACCCTAAATGATAATTATTTCTAATTTGGACCCCCTGAAAGGCGTTTAACAAATGAAACCCTTAACCTTGACCAATTATTCTAATTTTTTTATATGTTGCCCCCTTAGCTGGTTCATGTTACCTTACTTTATTTCAAGTTGTTTTGGGTCCCGAAGGCGCACTAAATGAGAGTTTTGGGAACCTGCCAAATTTAGCCCCGAAATGAGCTCGGTTTCATTTTGCACCCAAATTTCACTGAGTAAATGATAAATTTCATTTAAGTGAATACAGAGGATTTAGGGTATTACGTATAGACAAAAACTTTCTAACTTCTAATTGACAGGAAGAGGAACCGAGTGAGAGTTGTCATATCATGAGAGAAGTTTGATTATCATTAGGAGTTAGTGAGTTTTAAGATTTAGAATTTGAACCTTGTGGATTAAACTATCACTTGGAGATAGTTATCTTTTATTACAAGCATTTAAACTTATGGTCTGTTGTAACACCGCGATCCTCAATTGGACCTCCCATCACATGTTATGGGTCATCACCCGTTCGAAATCAGAAAGCTACTTAAAATATTTCTGTCAATATCTTCCTTCAAATTCAAGTTCCTAATAGATAATTCTTAAGGAAATATGTCTGAAAACACATTTGCATAAAACAAAAGATCAAAATATCTTTCACTATATTCATCGAATTTTTATAGTAAGCTAAATAGATATTAAAATCAGAAAATTTAAATATCGGTGGAATAAATTTTTCAAAATTCAATTAAACTAAATACTTCACACACACACACACACACACACACACACACACACACACACACACATATATATCTATATGAAATGATTAAACATTTTTATCCAAATATGAAATGGTTCAAGTCCTAAGATAAAAATAGTCGTGTACAAGTAAATTTGTAAAGCAAAACACAATAAGTACATGCTTAATCTATTTAGATCACAACAAAAAGAAACTAAAAATCCAAAGCACATCAACCTCTAAGTATGATCACTTCTACACTACTCAAACTAATTGGTGCTGATTACTGTACTCCACCTCTGCGAATAATTGAGAAATATAAAATAGGGTGAGCTCGAAAGCCCAACAAATTATTCTTACACATCACTCGCATTATATAGATCAACTCAAAACATTACAAGCACTTTCAAACATTAGGCGTTTCAAACATTCATTTTGTTTTGATCAAAGTCTAAGACTGGAAGAGTGTTGAGATGACTCTCGGTATTCCTTGTGATCTCGTCTAATCATAGAAGGTCTCGAGTGTCATCTAAAATAAGTTATGTCCCAGTATCACAGTTTATGAGAGAGTACTTACAACAGCCTCGTACTACTTTCCAAAGACTTCTAGCTGTCCCAAGCAGCTATAGGTTGGGAATACCTATGATCTACCTTGTAACTCATCAATCTCAAGCAGTGACACATAGGATATGCCACCTCGATCTACCTCGGGCTCGTTGATCGCAGTGGTACATGGATTATTAATAATCCTTTAGTTTTATCTTAGTTTACAAGCAACGTCAGTCATACCAAACCAACACAAAATAATCTCAAATCAAGTGAATAACTCATCCAAATGTTATGATAAATCAAGTAATTGAATAATGGAAAGCTACTGTGCAATTCCTATAAATGCATGCAAGAAAATAATTAACAGATCATCATGGTATCATCAAAACACTACAATCAAGTTCAAACAAATTCACAAGTATGTTTCTAAATATCCTAAAACTATTCAATCAAAATGTTTTGAATTTAAAATTCGTATAATATGGATGAGTAAGGTAATCCCACCCAATTGGATTTCTTGAATTTCCTTTGTTTCCGTTCATCGCTAGAGTTTATTCTAGAAATGTCAATTTGCAATAGAAAATCATTATAATAATTATTTTTAGGTTCCTATTCCCTTTTTCCAATTTAAATAAAATAATTTCTAACTAAAAAGATGCGTAATAATTTCCCTAGTTTTTATTTAATTATTTCTAGCTAATCAAAATAATTCTAATATTGCATCCACGTAATAAATAAAATAATTTTTTTTCGATCTTCGAATCTCCACAAATTTAAATAATCTATTCATATCATAAATAAATTAGTTACAAAAAAATGAGACTTTTAAATATTATAAGTTTAGTTTCAGGGTCTAAAATTTCATTCTTTTCCTATAACAGATTCAAAGCTTCTAAAGGTTTATTTTTCATGTTTTCAACTAACCAAAATAATTAAATTTTAAACCTCTAATATTATTCTTCATCTACTATATAAAAATCATTCCTAATTAAATTAGGATTCTATCCACAAAATCTTTTAATTTGGGGTTCTAAAGATGTTGAACTTCCTTTCATATTTTCTGAACATTTAAAATAAGTTAGATAATTTTAATAATTTATTCTAAACTAACTTTAGTTCAAGATCACAAAAATAAATAAATAAAATGAAAAAAAAATAATTTTAAACCTTTCCAAAATTTGGGTCTTCGTTCAAAATCCCTTCAAAATTAGATTCAATGCTATCGATCTATTGTAAATCCAAACAATACACATGCAACATAAATAAATGTGCAACTGAAATACAAATATTCATGATGAAATTGTGAGAAAACTTGTTCACCTTGCTTGAAACAGTTTTGAGCATCGAAACCCTCGAATACCCCTTTGCAACTCATGAAATCACAAACCATGGATATTCTCTAATGGTGGTTGAATCCAGTCTAAAACATCATGTTTTTTTCTTTTTCTTTTCATGGATAATAGAACGACGTAGCAACAACTTGCTGCGTTCTTCTTCTTCACAAAACCAGCAACGCACCAGCAAGCATCTTCGTTGTGTTTTGTCACTTCTTCTTTCACAGATCAATAGTAGCACACACAATTTCATCTTCTGTTCGTCTTTCACACCCAATAGCATACAACAACCAAACCAGCAATGTGCTAGTTTTGTGCTTCGTCTTCCTCTTTCATAGCCAAGACCCACGCCTCTTGTTCGTCTTCCACAACCAACAGCTGCAACTACAATCAACTGTATGCTGGTTTTCCTCTTCGTTCAATCTTCCCCAAGTTGCAGCAAATTTAGCTCCTCTTTCCACCTTAGTTCTTGCTACTCTTTGCTGACCAATGTACCAGATTTTGCCCCTCTTCTCTTTTCCATCCGACAATAATCAACAACTAGCCATTGCTGGTTTTTCTTTCTTCTTCTTTGTCGCACAAGCAGAACGCAGCTACTAAAATTTGTCTTCCCCTATTTGTGAATTTCATGTTGCATTCATCTCCGTGTTCTTCACCAAGGATGCATTAGCAGCCTTCATTTCCACCAATTGTAGCTGCTTCTTCATTATTTGTTCATCCAACCAGATTGCACATTTCGATTCATTACCATAACTTAAATAATAATATTTATTATTTTAAATTGTGACGTATATGCGTTCGTAAAATTTCAGGGTGTTACAGCTTACCCCCCTTAAATAAAATTTCGCCATCGAAAATTGAATCATGTTAATACCTAAGTGGTATGTTTCACAATTTCTAGAATATACCCATACCTTAGTTTACTCACTAAATATGTGGATCGAATAGCTAAGAAGTAAACTACCTTTGTCAGTCGATCTACAATTTCCAATGGCCCATTCGCTTCCGCTGTGCCACTCTAATCCTACATAGAGGATCTTCAGCCAGATCCTATCCATTAGATTCGTAGATAAAGCCAATGTATTTATCTGCTTTAATTAGATTCAGCCTCTAACAATGATAAACGATGTCAGTTTGTTGCTCTTGTTAAAGCATTCCTTGTGAATCAATTAAAATTTCTTCAAGTCTTTCAAGTAGCTAAGTAGTTTCATAATCCCCATTAGATTTCTAGTGTTCCATAATGGTCACCACCTTTTAAATTGAGGTATCACGTCTTCAATTTTCATTAGTGATTTTGGGATCACTGCGTCTTATTTTTAGTGGGAAGCTTGTGAATGTAGTCTTCTTTTTGAGTTCATGCTAAGAAAAACTACGAGTTTACAAACTCTGACATGATTCAATACAAGAATTGTGATATTCTAACCTAGGTATCATGTGTAACATCCATGACATTCTGGTGAGCTTGAGGTTATAATAGTGGTTGGACCTGTCGCTGTACTAATACTAGCGACTGTGGTGCTACTAGGAACTGTAAGATGCTCACTACCTGTTCTACCATTTTCTATGATGATCTCTAGGATGTGAACCACTATTAATCCTTTTGTTATTGGCATGGCCTCATCTCTAAGCTCAAGTTCCTCTCTAGTTTCTCCTTTGACTATCCTTCTACTAGGTACTTCCTTTGTGGTTGACATTATCGTCAAGTCAAAATACATCAACATCCAAAAATTTAAGCCTACTGACATGAGCAATTTCAATAATCAAATCAAATCAAGCTTTATATCTAAAACTTTGGATATTGAGACTTGTGATAATGTTCATTCTTTCCTACCCACCTATATCCTTTCACGTTTACTGTGCTACTGTGACTCTAGATTCATGTTTCTAAGTTATCGCTTTGTCTCAGTGATCTAAGGGTTTAAGCTTCTAAGTCGATAGCATTTCGTTTGTTTCTGGGTACAGGAATTTGGGTATATACTCAAATAATTATACTACATATATTATAAACAATCATCCAACAACCAGGCAAACAATGCATGCTAGCATAATGCAATCCCAAGTTTCCATTTGTGCTTCCAGGTCTTGGCACCCCATCTTACCCTCATCCTTCCACACAGACTTTCACCCAGAATTACATTACACCCATACAATTGCACAAGTTTCTCGATATCCATGACTGTAGATGTCCCGCCATGTTTAACCCGATCGTTTAGTTAAAAATAATGTGACATTGCACCCACGGACGTGTTCTAAGGTTGACGCAAGACCCACTGCACTATACCTCCCCATCGCAGTACAATATAGTGCATACAAGTTTAGCCAAAGAAATTGATCACTCACCAAACATGGTCCGTCATTCACCGAATCTAGGATTCCTGTATACCCCCAAATCCCTAAGCACCCATCATACATAGAGACCAGAGATACATGATCTTGCCAAACTCAGGTCCTAACCAAACAAGTATGCGTTCCAACAAGTGTTTTTTCTCTAACCTATGCCCTAACATTTTTTAATTTACTTATGATCTACTGTGCTTTCTAGAGAACACCTGGTCTCTACCTAGACCTATGATTTGATACTAAACTCAATCCAATTTTTATATGATACCATCTGTCTCAAGTACTATTATCTGAGACCTTTCTAGAATAATAATGCAACCCTCTACGACCTTTAGTCAACGTAAAAATCAACCCTTTGGTACATATTTCCAAAGAAGAAGATCTAACTAGATCAACCCTTCAGGGATCTTTACCCGGAGAAAAGCTCAACTATCAATGATCACTACTAGTACTCATGTCATATCAAAAACAGTACTCAAGTATGTTGGTATCATCTAATGCTTTTCAAAAATTAAGTTCAAAACTCATTACAAATGAAAAACCAAATATGGTAAAACCATTTTCAGTGAAAAGCATGCAACAAATTCAAGACCAAGCAGTATCTGGCTAATTTCCTTGTATATGTGATACCATTGTCTCAAGTTCTGGACCTTTCTTGTGTACCCATCAACCCTCAAGGACATCCATCTAGAATGGAAGTCAAACCATCAAGGACATTCTTCCAAAGAAGAATATCACACCTTAGGGATATCTACCCCGTACAGACATCACACTATCAGAGACACCTACTAACACTCGAGTCACACCCACGACTGTTAACTCAAGCATGTTGGCATCACCCTAGTCTTTTCCTAAATTGCTAACCTCTTGATTGACGCCTATCCATTTCCTTAAATCCTTTATCGAAGAAATCAAATCAAACAAGAAATTCATTTTTCAGTGAAGATCAAATCTAGTTAAAAATCAAGTCTAGCCCAGTGTATCATAGTACTAGGCTCTGATGCCATATTTGTAACACCCCGATCCTCAGTGCAACCTTCCATCACGTGTTATGGGTTGTCGCCCATTGAGAATCAGAAAGTTACTTAAAATATTTCTATCAAGATATCTTTCTTCAAATTCGAGTTCCTAATAGATAATTCTTAAGGATATATGTTTGAAAACACATTTGCATAAAACAAAAGATCAAAATAACTTTCATTGTATTCATCGAATTTTTATAGTAAGCTAAATAGATATTAAAATTAGAAAATTCAAATCTCGCAGCAGAATAAATTTTTCAAAATTTGACTAAACTAAATACTTCATGTTATAAATGTATTTAAATAACCACCATTCACCGTTTAATATTCTTTGACCCTTAAATTGTAATAATTTTATTATCCATCATTTTCATGTAAGCTATAAGACATTTATATTGTTGTAACCATTACATTTATGTGTTGTAAATGGTATTTATCACCCCATTATGACCAAGAGCCTATATAAAGGGGTGTTCCCATTGTAAAGGATGAGCCAAGGTTGAAATCCAACCTCTTATCAACAGAATGAAAAGTTTTTCTCCATTCTCTATTCTCTCTAGTTTGTCTTCTTATTTTTTGATCTTCTAGTAGTTTTCTTTTATTTCATAACACGCTATCAACATGATCACGCTCTTTATGAAAATATCTTGAGGATCAAAGAAACAAAAGCTTTGAAGGTGAAAGCTTGAAGATATGTTTTTAATTTGTGAGATTGTTTTTGTTATATTACTATTTGAATGATGCATATCTTTCATATATATGTATGATTTAATATAAATTATATATAATATCATTGACTATGAAAGTAAGCTCTATAGTTGCATCTTGTATGATCTTCTACATCAGAAATCAAAAGTCAAAATGTAACGAATGAATAATTAATTTGATGTATAATTAATTACTTATGTTATATTCTTGATTTTTATAATACAAATAGTACAATAAGTTTGAGTTGATAGTAGGTAAGCCTTGTCCCAAGTAAAGTTAAACATTGAAAGGGAAATGAGTTATCCCGTTCTAGGAAAACGACTATTTAAGAAGACTTTGTCTTACCACTCTTTCTTGAGGTTGTCCTACCAACTCATACAAATAGTACCTTTTAGAAAGAAAAATCAAGATGTGAATATTTGAAAATAAAATATTATTCTTAGTGTTATTAATATTCGTACATTATTTGTTATTATAATTCTATTATAGTTATATATGTGTGTTCATTTGTAAATTATATCTGGAGGCTAAAAATATATATGTTTAATATTATGAAAAATGGTAAATATACATCTATCTCATTAATATTGTGAAAAATGAATGACTCTTATGAATATAAGTATTAAATTGCAAATTTTGATGCATGAGCAAAATAAAAATTATTTCGATGAAAAAAAAAGAATTTCTCGTTCAAATGGTATTACACATTCCTTGAAGTGAATGTTGATTTGTAAGTTGTCGGGACCCCTTCTCTAAGCCAAGGGCGGCCCGACCGGCACAGTGGCCTGACGACCCTCTCACCAAGTCGAGTTCGCCCGACCACTATTAAGCCCTTTCAAAATCTCACACAATCAGACGATGTCAGAATAACTGGAACAGTTAGAAGTAAAAGCAAGCAACAACTAACGCGGAAACATTTCATTTATATTAGTTTTGTCCAAAATACACATTTAACCATTTAAGACTAGTACAACAATGACCAACCTCAAATGAAAAGGAGAAGACCAAAAAGAAACCAAGACAGAGATCTTTAGGGAATCAGGTAATCACTGCACTTTTTTCCTTGTCCGCCACTGAAGAACCTAAAATGATAATAGAGTAGTGAGCCTAAAATCTACGTGGCTTAGTGAGTAGAAAGATTAGCATGTCAACCATAACCAATATTCCGAAACAATGCATGTATGCATGAGCAATAAAATGATGTGATATTCGAAAGCATGACATAGTATGAAAACAATTATAAATAGTGCAACAGTTTCAAAAACCATCTTAAATTCATGCCAGTTAAAAACATATCCAGCCTAGGTTAGCTCAACAAAACTCAACCTATGGTCATCGCTCGAGCGGGTCGTAGGTCAAGCGTATTGGCTACTTGAGCAAGTCGTAAGTTAGGCGTATCCCTCGAGTACCCTAACCCCACGCTCGATCCTCAAGTGCCATCACTCGAGCAGGTCGAAAGCTAGGCGTGTTAATCACACACCTTAACCCCGCGCTCAGACCTCGAGTCTCATCTCATCGTATACCCTGACCCTGTGTTCGGACCTCAAGCTTCTGGTCTCACCACCCGTGTACATCTACATATCTCAAAATCAACCAAATGTATCTAAGTCCCGTGAAACCATTCAAACCATGTCATTTCATACAAGTTTTATGCAAGGAATAAAAGTCATCGAAACACCAGAATCAAACTACTCACCTCGGGTCATGTGCACCGATGTCTCGTCGACAACTGGCACAGCCCCGCTATACCCTCTTGAATCTGCATCAATCAAAACTCAATCTCAGTTCTATCCGTACAGTGGCCCAATATCTAATATCACCGTCCCAACTCAGTTTTGATCGACCCGAGCTGTTTCGGTCAATCGGTCAGACATAGTCAATTCTAGTCAACTCTGGTCAATGCTGTTATCCTACTCACCTTAAGTCAACCCATGCCCAAATTGGGTCAACATAGGCCATTAAGGTCAAGATTGGGTCAAAAATGGTCAAAATTAGTTCAAAATCTCAAACCTCAACACTTAGTCAAATTTTGGTTGTTTGCTCTCTTACATAGCAAGCCTTCTGATTTTGTTGCGGGCAATTTGTACGTCAAATTTACACTAAATTTTTTAGATCTGTTCTAGATTCCTTAAACCTTCCCTAGAATTTTAAATCATGATTTTAGGACTTCATTTGGTAGTATTTTTAGCTAAGATTCCAGGGACTATTTGTTCTCGGGTTCTTTATGATAGACAGTGACTGTTTGCCTAATTTGACCCATTTATCCATATCAGATTGCTCTGAAACTTGGTAGGCATAAACTAGAAATATTTAGAAATTACTCCACTAAATTTCATCCCATTCCACAGAGGTTTTCCTATCTAATTTAATCTCAGAATTTTCAGTTGAATCACAGGAACTTCTAGGTTCACACTTCCTGGCAGTAAATTTTCCAAATTTCTTGTGATCCATCCAAACGTTGGATTTGTGTAAAACTTTCCTGATTTGATATATTCTATCTAATCTTTCACTAAAATTTTATTTCGTGATTTTTGAACATCATTTACTAGGGTT
This sequence comes from Tinospora cordifolia, assembly GCA_030144865.1. Taxonomy (NCBI): domain Eukaryota; kingdom Viridiplantae; phylum Streptophyta; class Magnoliopsida; order Ranunculales; family Menispermaceae; genus Tinospora; species Tinospora cordifolia. The sequence continues at coordinate 4,122 of JAJIYU010002729.1, read as the reverse complement.
TCTAGGTGTAATAACAGGGATTATAAGAATCTTTTATACCCTGTGACAGGCAGTCATTTAGTGGATTAACTAACCTACTTCCCAATTTCAGAATTCCCTGAAATATGTTACACATACCATTGACATATCCAGGGACTTCTCCACCAAATTTCAGCTCAAATTTCCTTCATTTGTTCAGTCAACCAATCCCTTACGTTTCTGTTCATGTAACAGATTATTGTCTGGTTTAATCTCCTATGGTTTTTGAGTGCTTATCTGTCCTAAGTCCCAATACTAATCCGAGGCCATTCCTTGCTGTTTTTGCAAGAGTTTAGGCCCTGGAATCCTTATTAAATAAGTGTTAGTCAAAACAGTAAGGAACCCTACTAATATTTGCTCTCAAACATCACTCCAAAACATGGTGTGCATGAGGATGTTCTGAAAATTTTTCCTAGTCTACAACGCCTAACCAACAAGGCATATTAACAAGCATGGTAAATCATATTCACAGAGGGTTATGTTTCAAAACTTATACCTTCTTTTAGTCCTCAAAGTGAGCTTTAATCACTTCAAAGTTCGGCTTGATCTGATGTTCTTATCCACTTCAACTGGTGGTCCAAAGTTGCCTCAAACACTACTTTTTTGAAAACTGTTGTCATAGTGGATGAGTAGTCTATTTTGGCCCTATTTTTGACATAGTTCCACCATTTATTTGCTATTTTACATAAAATGAAAGTTAAATTAGACGTTTCAACCTTTCCAACAAGCTATAATGCGTTCAAAACTGATCTCAGATGGATGGTGAACAAGTTCCACGAAGTTCAGATCAACATGTAGTTTTAGTTTTCTGTGTTTGAAACTTTTGAGTAGCCCTTCTTCTCTGTAGTTTCTACTTCAGATGGCTCCAATATTGGGAAAAATACTTGTGGGACTTTGTAGATGGTACTATAAGCTTTCCAAAGAGCTTTAAAACACCCAAAACGGAGGTCAAATAAGGAAGTTGTAAGCTCTGGAAGATGGAAGAAAATTTCTAAAAATCTGGAATTTTCAGCTGCAATGGTGGTTTTGTTGCATGGAGGGGGTGTTTGCATGACAATCAGGATGACACGTGACCACCCACGTGGCTCTCAAGTTACCATGCGTGGTGCCTAGTTGGCACTACGCATTGGCCACCTCAAAACCATGGATTAAAACCAGGGATTCCCATGGTTTTTGGCTTGAAAAATCACCCAGAAATCCAAAAATTCGACAAAAATCGTATAAAAAAGGCACAAAAGGACAAGAGTTAGGGAGGCTGGGTCCCTTGGGGTGCATGGGCCGACCTGAACCAGCACGGACTTCGGGGGGCCTGGACTGCCCAGGCCCAGCGCCTGGGCCCCAGGCCCCTTATTAACCTTTTTTTTAATTTTTTTTATTTCGTATTTACACATATATATACTGTATATATATGTATTTTATACCAAAATTTTGCATTTTTTTCTAAAATCATTAAAATTCATTATTTTACCATTTCTCATGAAAATTTCTAATCATACATCATTTTCTCATTTATTTCGTTATTTTCTCCTAAAATTGAATAATTCACCAAAAATTATATTTTCTTCACAAAAATTTCGTTAATTTCTCTAAAAATTTCATAAAAATTCTAAAAAATTCAACAATCAATCCCAAAAATTATTTTTCTCAAGAAAACACATTTTCCTTCTAATTTCACATATTTTCTCCTTAAATTGCATTTTTTTCCATTTTTCTCATTTTTTCTTCAATAAATAATATAAAATTGAGAAAAATTGAGGTAAATCCTTGTATTTCTATTAAAAATTTTAAATAATACATATGCTGGACCCGAATATTTTTGTGTATCAAAACATGGGTCGTCACAGCAGTAATTATTGATATGGACATGAATATACTTGTTATAATATATATATATATAATTTCTCTCAGAATAATTATCATACCATAGTGCTCATTGTTTTGAAATAATTAATATTATGCTATAAGACATAAAGAGATTGTGAATTAAATAAGATTATTTTTCTAAATTAAACAATAACTCTAAGATGATATTTTTATCTAAATTAAATTTAAAATTTGTATTAAGTCTATTTAGCTTAATATAATATTTTATTTATATCTCAAGCTACATGAGAAAAACTATGTATATGATTAAAATTATTATTTTTTTATATATTTAAATCAAAGACTAAGTCCTCGAAAGGCCTTTAGGCTCTAAGGCCATTAAAATATTTAGAATTATTTTAATCATGTATGTTGACTAAAATTTCTTTTTAATAAATTTTGATTTATAGAAATAAAAGAAACTTTATGATTGAAATATATATAGCTTGAAGCTATAAAAAATTTAGTCAAAATCTTGTTATTTTTATTTATTTAAATACACAAATGTTATGGTTGATTGAGCCTAAAGTTGCAATACCAGTTAGATATAAAATATATTATGATATTTAATTTGATGTATTAAAATAACAAAACTTGAAAAGGAAAATTCATAGTCTGAAACTATATAACAAAATAAATATTTTATAGCTTAAAACTATTGAGAAATAAAGTTTTGTTTATTGGCTATTAAAAGAGACTTTGTTAGTGAGATTTTCTTGTATAAAGTCATTAAAAATAAAATTATAAAATTATTATAAGTAGCCAGAAGCTATTGAAATATTTTGGAATGTCAATGTTGTAATGGCCTAATAGCTAGAAGTTGTATGTAACTAGATTGAGTTTTGTCTATGAACCTAGATATATAATTATAGCTTTTTAAATTAGCCTGAAGCTAATTAAAAAAATGGTCCAATGGTAATAGAACATTTCAAAAATATTTATTTTACCATTTTTCTAAGTGAAAAAAATTTGATTATTAATTAATATAATATGTTTGAACACATGCATTTTATTTTTTTATTTAATGTCTTTATTCGACATTTATCCGTTTTTTCAAATTAATTTTATAAATATTTTATGACAAACATTATTGAGAGATTCATCTTAATTAAATTTGCAATGAAGTTGCAATGTTACTTGATCAGTTAAACTGAAAATTTATTTTGACCATATAATGAATCATGTAAAATTTAAATATTAAAGTGTCATAAAATAATATTTATATTAATAAATATTATTTAGCAAGGATTATGCTCTAGAAGTAGCATTAAAATGTTAAAGTGAAGAAACCACATTTTGATATGATCTATATGACACAAATCATAATTGAGAATATTTCAGGAACCAGAGTTATGGTTATAGTTGTTGATAACATGATTATAATTGTTATTATTCTCTTGAAGTATAATAATGTCATTGTTGTGACACATGAAATTAAAGATTATAAAATATTCATATTATTTATCAAATAAATTGATATTGGTTTGATATACGGAGTATCACCATATGATTAATCAATGCCTCAATAAAAATATGTTAAGATTGAAAAATTATCGATGGCTCCTGAAGAGCAATATGTTTGCAGTAACAAAATAATGTCTTATATTTCTTTAAAATTGTTCTTGAAGAGCAATTAGTATATTGGTAATAATTACTCTTGAAGAGTAACTTACAAATTGTAAATAAGTGTTCTTGAAGAACAACTATTTTTTAAAATATGAGGTCAATTAAAATATATTGTCATTGAATGCAAAAAGTTCTCTGACACAAATATATTTATATTTTGGCATAATTAGCCAAATGATTTTTGAATATCAATATGATGTTTCTATAATGACATGATTAAATGAAGCAATTTTATTGTCATTAGGGAACGAAAACTCAATTTTTAAATAATGACATATAAAATTGTTAATGCAATATGAGGTTATGTGAATATGCATTTCAAAGGAGAAGTTGAAAACTAATTAATAGTTCACAAGATCAATCAACTATGTGAACATGAATCTCAAAGAAGAAGTTGAAAACCAATTGGTAGTTCACAAGATCAATCATGTGTAAATATAAATTAGTTGACTAATGCACAAGTTATTTGTGAAAATTTGATAAACCTGAAGTGTGATTGATCAGTTAAGTCAAAGAACACATATGTAAATATTTCTAAAGAATTAAACATTTCATGAAATAGAATAAATTGAGGACGTGAGTATACTGAGACATAAATATCTCCTGAAGATATAT
>JAJIYU010002728.1:0-29062 GCA_030144865.1 Tinospora cordifolia | reverse complement strand
GAGTGAAGTCTCAACTCGACTATCAGTCCACCATACTACTGTCACAATAGCATCAATACCTACTTTGGGTTGGAAACAACCACAATGACACTAGACTATTGCCATAGTATTCGTGTCACCGCGCCAATACTTGGTTAGATATCTCAATCATATTCAGTGACCACTAGCATAATCAACAATATCAACATTCAGGATATGATCTCATAAGATAATTGGATAAACTGTCAGTAATGGATAAGATCACCCATTACATGATATTCATCATATAGAGCGTATAATATGTCATTGAGGAAAAATTAAACATTTATGAATCATACAATATGCTATTAACCATAAACCAGGCAATCATCCAATCAATTGATAATCACATCCCTAGCATGCTTCTAAATATTCAGTAAAATAAACAATCAGTCATGCTTCTTATTTAAAACTAAAATAATACTGAAGAGAATGAGTATTCATCTCCACCTTTCACGCTTAAATTCTTCATAGTCCTGGTGGTGTTATCTCGAGCCTTCTTTGAGTCTTCAACCTTAAAGGTTAAGAATGAATGCACTTACTATGAATAAAAAATTGTACCCTTCTTTTCTACTCTTAGGAAGAGAACAATGAGACCTTCTCTTTCTCTTGAACTATAAAAGAACTAAGAAGAAGATGAAGAAGAGAAAAATGAGATACGATGGTTCGAGGGGAAAGGAAGCATAATATTTATAGGCACTTGCCATATGCATCATGTGACTTGCTTGCCCATATGCTTCATGTGACTTGCTTGAGTGAAATGACCATTTTACCCTTGGGTGCTAAGCTTATCATTTTATATGTGTTTTAGGTGAAATGATTGTTTTACTCCTATGTGGTAAAATTATCATTTTACCCCTGAAGGTCAAATTTCAAATATTGGGCCTTCAAAACTTCTTTTAGTTTTTTTTTCTTAGCCCTTAAAATTAAAATTTATATTTTCAAGTATTTTATTTTATTTACTTTAACAATTGTTCAAAAAGTTTTATAAATTCTTGGGGTAATATAACCTATCCCCTTAAAATAAATTTCGCCTTCGAAACTTGTATGTTCTTGTTTCGATGCTTATGTGGTCACATATTTCTAGTGAAGAGGTCTGGGTATTTTTTCTTCATCTCGCTTTCCAGCTCTCTAGTTGTCTCTTCTACTCCATGATGCTTCCAGTGAACTTTGACTAAGGGGATGTCTTTTGTTCTCAAGCTTTGTATCTTGCAGTCTAGGATTTTGACCGTCACTTTATACGTGGCATCATCTTGGATGTCGATCTCCTCCCAATGGATTATGTGAAAAGAATCTGGTTCATACCTTCTCAACATCGATACATGGAACACATTGTGTACTGAGGACATTCTGTTTGGCATGTATAATTCATAGGGGCATTCTCCACTCCTTCAAAGTCTCTCGAATGAACCAATGAATCTGGGTGATAACTTTCCTTTGTGCCCAAATCGCTTTATTCCTTTGTGAGGGATAATCCTTAGAAACACTTTGTTACCCGTTTGAAATTCTAGAAGTCTTCTCTTTTTATCTGCATAACTTTTCTGCCTATTTTGTGTTGTGGCCAATCTCTTCTAGATTTGTTTGACTTGATTATTCATTTCCTCCACCAACTCTAGCCCCACAAGCACATGGTTCTTAAAGTTAACCGAACAAGTTGGTGATCTGCAAGGTCTTTCATAAGGGCTTCATACGGTGCTATCTTTATGCTTGCTTGATGACTGTTGTTATAGGTGAACTCCACCAGGTGTAGATACTTGCTCCAGTTGCCCTTGAAATCAAGGACATGAGACCTTAACATATGCTTTAGTATCTAAATGACTATCTTAGATTGTCCATCAATTTGTGGATGGCAAGCGGTGTTCATGGTAAGTTTGATGCCCAATTTCTTTTGTAGACTGCTAGAACTACGGTGTGAATTGAAAGTCTCTGTTTGACACTATGCAACTGTTGGGCACACCATGCAACCTTACTATCTCTTTCACATTGAGTTCTCCTAGCTTATTGACTTGATCTGTGGCTTTGATAGGTAAGAAATGAGCCACCTTACTGAAACGATCCACAATCACCCACACAATGTCTTCTCATTTTTTATTCTTGGGTAACCCGCTAACAAAGTCTATGACAATGTTATTCTACTTCCATTCTGGGATTTAGAGTGTTTGTAACAATCTAGTAGGTTTTCTATGCTCTGCATTCACCTGCTGATAGGTTAAGCACTTTGTAAAATACTTGGCTATATCTCCTTTCATTTCTCGCCACCAGTAAGTCTTTCAGAGGTTTTGATACATCTTGTCACCACCTGGATGTATCGTATATTTGGTCTGATGGGCTTCGTCCAATATAGTCTTTGTGCCTTGTCTGCCTTAAAGAACATAGATTCTATCTCCGAGACTAAACATGCTTTGGTGTCGATTCTAAAATCTGTATGTTTGCTTTGTTCAACTCCTTCAATTAGAGTCATGATCCATTTATCTTACCTTTACTCTTCTCTGATCTGATGCTAGAGGTTCGATCGGCCATTCATGTTGTAAAGATATACCTACTTCTCATCTGAAGTGACACCCAGGTTGAAATTCTCGAATAACTAGTACATTTGACATTTTTTCTCATCTTGTTTGTTAAATTTCCTACTCAAAGCATCCAGCACTACATTGGCCTTCCCTGAATGGTAATGTAAATAGAAATCATAATCTTTAAGGAATTTCATCCATCTCTGCTGCCTAAGATTTAACTCCTTCTAGGTGTAGACGTACGTCAGACTCTTGTGATCTAAAAACAGATTGAATCTTTCACCATAAAGATAGTGTCTCAAATTTTTAGGACAAATAGAATGGTCGCTAATTCTAGGTAATGTATTAGATAATTTTGTTCATAAACCTTCAATTGTCGCGAGGCATAAGCAACAAATTTTCCTTCTTGCATCAACATTACACCCAATCTATTTTGTGAAGCATTGATATACAGAACATATCCAACACTATGTGTAAGAGTGACTAAGATTTGGTTGAAGTCAATCTCCTCTTCAATTCTTGGAATGATTATTCACATTTTTCATCCCAATTTAATTTGACTCCTTTCTGGGTTAGTTTGGTCATGGGTTCAGCTAACTTTGAGAAATCTTCAATAAATCTCCAACTAAACCTTAGAAACTTCTGATTTCTTTCACAGTCTTAGGTTGCTTCCAGTCTGTGATAGCTTCCACCTTATCGAGATCTATTGGGATGCCCTCCGTTGATACTATATGGCCAAGAAACTTGATCATTTTCATCCATACTTCACACTTATTAAACTTGGCATATAGTTGGTTTCTTCTAAGTGTTTCCAAGACAATATGTAAGTGTTCTACGTATTCAGCCTCTGACTTGGAGTAAATTAGGATGTCATCTACGAACACCACTACAAATTGGTCAAGATACTGCTTGAACACTCTGTTCATTAGATCCATGGATGCTGCTGGTGCATTCATTAAACCAAATGGCATCGCGGTGAACTCGAAGTGTCTATACCTAGTCCTAAAGGTTGTCTTATGTATGTCTGACTCTCGGATCCTCAGTTGATGGTATCCTGATCTCAGATCAATCTTGGAGAAGTAAGTGGCTCCCCTTAATTGATCGAACAAGTCATCTATTATGGGCAAAGGATTTATTGTTACATGATTGATTTTCCTATAATCAATACACAACCTCATGGATTCATCCTTCTTATTTACAAATAACACTGGAGCTCCCCATGGTGATTCATTAGGTCTAATGAATCCCTTCTCATGCAGTTCATCTAGTTGTGTATTTAGTTCAATCAATTCTATAGGATCAGTGCCTGGATGCAATCCAGGTAGATTGTCTGGGAACATGTCTACGTATTCCCGAGCTATTAGTATCTCCTAAATCTCTTTCAATTCCCTAGTGTCTTCTTTTGGTAACTATTTAAAGTCTTCACTCTATTTTAAACAATGTAGCATTGTCGAGATAGGGCTCCAACATATCCCCATTGATTTTCATTAGTTCACCAGACGGTAAGATCAATGTAACTCTACGTCTTGGGCAGTTTATCTAAGCCTAGTATTGAGTCAATCAGTCCATGCCCAATGTCACATCATATCCTTGAAAAGGTAACATTCTAAGGTCGTCAGTTATTAGTTTGTCCCCAAATCTCAACTCACATGTGTAGATTTTTCGAGCAGCTACTGTAGTTCCTATGGGAGTGGATATATACAATGGTTCTAGTGGTGTAACAATCACTAATTGTAACCTCCCAGCTAAGTTTTTGAATACAAATGACTTAGTAGCACCCAAATCAAACTATATTTTCGTAGCAACATTAAATAACAAAAATGTACATTCGACAGCCAGTGCTCGTTTTGCACATCCATCCTCCATAACATACACTTGGGCCTGACTTTATTTGCCCTATTATTGCTAGTATGGCTAAGGTTGTTGTTGTTGTGGCTATTGTTGGACACAACCACCTTGATTTTATCTAGACCATTGTTCTGCCCTTAGTTTTGCATCTGTAGCTCTCGATTTTTACCATCTTTCGCAAGATATGCTCTCTGACCATAATTAAAACATGTTCCATCTCTTTAAGCTAATTGTTTATCTACTCTGCAATGATTTTGTTGCCTTTGGGGTTGATTCCAATTTTCTTTCTTCTGATTTCCCTAGTAATCCCTACTATTACTTGGTCCCTTATTTCAAATTTTCAACTTCTACTCAAAGTTTGGTTCTCTTTTGATTAGTAGTGGCTTCTCTACGACATCTCTATATGTTTTCAGGCCCATTGGCCCTACTTCCTTTTGGATCTCGATCTTTAGAACCTCAGCAAATCATTTGGCCTTCATCTTTTCTTTCCTAATTAATTCAGGTGTAAACTTGGCTAATTCAGTGAATTTAGTCTTGCACTCAGCTACAGTCATGTCTTTTTGAGTCAGTCTGATGAACTTTGACTACATCTACCTCAGGGTAGCCTCTAGGAAGAATTTCTCATAAAATACTTCCTTGAACTCTTCCCAGTTCATCTATCGAACAATAGTGTTTGGATCTGCCTTCAACATCCTCCACCAACTCTTAACTAGTCCCTTAAACTTATGGGTAGCCAGTGCAACTCTACAAGGACCCATTGGCCCCAATATGTCCAAATGTTCATCAAGCTCCTGTACCAGTGATCCACTATCCTGCCCTTAGATGTGCCATCAAACTGAGATGAGTGAAGTTTCTATAACTCCAATAACATTGCCCTCTATTCCTTTTTCTCAATGTCATCTTGCGTCATCTGAAAAAATGGAACCTTAGGGATGGGTGCTAGTTGTTGCCTCATAATCTACTCCTAATGTTGGACTTGTATCTATGGCTGTGGTGCCACCTATGGTAGTGCCCTCATAACTTGCTCAATCACTTGTTGAGTAATCTCGGCCAACATTTCTAGCGATAACATCGCTCCAACTGGAGCTGCTGCTGCCACCAGTTCCCTCTAGTACCTTTGACCATACTCATTAGTGTTCTCACCCTTGTCGTGTTTCCTAGAGTTCTTGTTATTATCTACAAGTCAAAAACAAATTCAGTATCCAATAAGGTATCATAACAGAGAATCGTATTGTCAAGTCAATCCAAATCGGGTGTATGCAAAACCCATTTTTCCTTATCCTCAGGATACAAAATGTTTTTCTAGACATGTGATAATAGCTATCTTTCTTAGGTCATTTGTTACGTCAATTTCCTCATGTTTTCATTTGTGCTATCATGACTCTAAATCCATATTTCTAGGTTCTCGATTTATTCAGTAACCTATCAGTTCATGCTTTTATGTTTTGTTTGAGGATTTTCAAAGTCCTTTAATGTTTTCGGGTACAGGGTTTTGGTTTTATGATCACAAAACAAGTGATATACATATTCACGAATGTAGCATGAATCCAAACAATGATTCAATCATACAATTTCATGCTAGTATAGCAAAATTCCAAGCTTCCACCAATGCCTTTGAGTAAGAGTATTTCATACCACTCTTGCCAATCGACACAGGTTTCTACCTAGAGGTCTCACTACACCCCAAAAATTTTGCAAATATCTCAACGACTAAGGCCTCTAAAGCCCCAGTATATTTAACCATCCCATATTAGCTAATCATAGGGAAACAAACTCTTCTAAAGTCACTGATCATTCACCACACATGGCCTATAAATCTTCGAGTCCAGGATTCCTCCATACCCTGGAATTCTTACGTGTATCATACCACAGAGAAACCAGAGATACATGATTCTCTCAATCTCATGTTTTGACCAAAAAAATGTCTCATTTTTACACGTTTTCAGTTTATGTCCTAAAAGTTTTCATTCATGATCCACTGTGCCCCCCTTGGCAGCACCCAAGTCTTTATTTATAGTCTTTTTTTTTAGTTTTCTCTCAATCTTTTAGCTGAAAGGTCCAACAACCCTCATCAATTTTCAACACTACCTTCGGTGCCACCTTTGTTCATTTTGCCATGTAATACTACCTCCTAGTTTTCAAAAACTTCTTTGATAAAATTTTGGTTTTAGCTTTGCTCTTCAACTTTGATCACTTGTATGAGCTGGTGGGATAACCTCTAGATCAGCTGGCAAGACAAAATCTACTTAAATAACCTACCTTTCTTGAACGAGATAACCCATCTCCCTTTCAATGTTTAGCTTTACTCGGGACAAGACTTACCCACTATTAGCTCAACTCGTAATCTTCGTATCCAAAAAAAAAATTTTAAACATATATATACATTTTTCAAAAACAGACTTAGTTATTCAAAAACAATTTCAACCCAAAAATAGGAGGTAGGCCACAACTTATAGTTCTAACTCGTCTTTGACACCACCTTTGGCATCTGAGTAAGCATTTTTCTTGGTGAGCTATAGCCTAAGCTCCTGACTCCTCATCTGAGTCAACTCTATCTAAGTCTAGATATTGTGCCCAATAATTCTACTAACTTGGCTTTGATACCACTTTATAACACCTTGATCCCCAAATCCTTTCACATTTGTCATAGTCGACACACTTGTCTCGTAGCATCAGATGTAAATACATTCATATATAGTTAGTCTTGCTTTTGTCACGTTTCACTCTTTAGGAATCAGGATATTACTATTTCTCGCATCAAAAGTCTAATCTTTTGGTTTTACCAAGACAAACCCCACAACACATCAGAGTGAATAAACAGACTTTGTCATAACACGAATAGTCAAAAAACATTGGGATGATATATAAACTATAAAAAACTTTGATTCAACATTGATAATTACTAACCAATGGCCCCATGGCAGAGTTTCGATAAAAACAACTAATATCTAGTTTAGTGGCTGACCTCCAACTAATAAACAGAACTAAATATGGTGGGTTTCATACCCTACAACTGAAAAATAGAAAATAAACTTCTATTCCTCAACTGTGAGGCATATTAATTTTAATAAAAAGATTTTTCCTTACTTTTCAGCACAAGTGTCTTTAATGATTACCTAAAAAAGAGTGAGTAGGGTGAGCTCAAGAGCCCAGTGGATCATACACAGTACATCTCAAGTATTATTAAAGTCAAAACATAAAACATGCACACACTTGTCAAACATTAGGCAATTCATACAGTTCAATTGTTCATGATTGTCCTTAAGACCAAAATGATCTTCCTCAATATCCCACTATTGGTCAGGAATATCGGAAGTAACGCCCAAAGGCCAGTTACCTATTCAGGACCCAAATTTAGGAATGAAGTCTCAACTTGACTATCAGTTCTTAGAGTGAAGTCTCAACTCGACTATCAGTCCATCTTACTACTGCCACAATAGCATCAACACCCGCTTTGGGTTGGGAACAACCACAATGACACTAGAATACTTCGATAGTATTCGTGTACCATGCCAATACGTGGTTAGATCTCTCAATCATCTTTATTTAGTGACTACTAACATACCCAACAATATCAACATTAAAGATATGAACTCATAAGATAATTTGATAAACTGTTAGTCATGCATAAGATCACCTATTACATGATATTCATCATATAGAGTGCATAATATGTCATTAAGGAAATATTAAACATTCATGAATCATAAAACACGGTATTAACCATACAACAGACAATCATCCAACCAATTGATAATTACATCCCTACATGCTTCTAAATATTCAGTAAAGATAAACAATCAATCATGTTTCTTATTTAAAACTAAAATAATACTAAAGTGAATGAGTATTCATCTCTACCTTTGACACTTAAATCCTTCCTAATCTTCGTGGTGTTATCCTAAGCCTTCTTTGAAAATTCAACCTTTAAAGGTTAAGAATACACACACTCACTATGAATAACAAATTATAACCCTCTTTTCTACTCTTAAGGAGAAAACAATGAGACTCTCTCTTTCTCTTGAACTAGAAGAGAATTAAGAAGAAGATGAAGAAGAGAAAAATGAGATGGAATGGTTTGAGGGAAAGGGAAGAGTGGTATTTATAGGCACTTGCCAACATACATCATGTGACTTGCTTACCCATATGGTTCATGTGACTTGCTTGGGTGAAATGATTGTTTCACTCCTAGGTGGTAAAATTACCACTTTACTTGAGGTTTAGGTGAAATGATCGTTTTACCATTGGGTGGTAAAATTACCATTACCCGTGGTTTTGGTGAAATGAGCATTTTATCTCTAGATGGTAAAATTTCACCTTTTAGCCTTAAGAGCTTCTCTTGGATTTTTTTTTCCTTAGCCTTGAGAATTAAAATTTATAGTTTTAAATATTTTATTTTATTTATTTTAACTATTGTTCAAAAATTTTTACAAATTAATATCCCTTCGACTTTCTTAGGTGTAAGTATATGCTTAAAATTCAAGTCCCTAACCCTTCTTTCAAATATAAACTAAATTTTAATTTTCTTATTTTTTTCGTGCGGGACTAAACAAATTTTCAAATTAAACACAACATTTAACACTTATTAACATCTTTACATTCAATTTTCTATTCATATACTCATTATTTTAACTTAATAATTTTACAATCTTAATGTCCACATATCAAAGACTAAGAATTACCTTCATTATGTTAAAAAATACTTCTGGGACCTACTTAAATACTTAGTTATATACAACCAAAAATCACTTTAGAATGTGATATTTCCAATAATTTGTACATTATTCTTCAATATCCCACATAATGGAGAAATTCACATGCAACTCCTAGCATATGTCTCAAATACTTAAACTTTGCCAATCGAAGTGCCTTGGCAAATAAATATGCAAGTTGTTTGCTTGTGTTGTAGTAGGCAACCTTGATATTTCCTTTAGCTACTAATTCCCTAATAAAGTGGTGTTGGGTTTTAATATGCTACAAATGATTGTGATACATTGTATTCCTCATCAAAGTAATGACTGATTGACATGCTATAGATGCGACTCAGGTCGAGTCAGACTGGGCTTCAACCCAAAATCCCACTTGACCTAATTAAATCGGATTGCACTAGGCCAGATCCGATGCAACTCAACCTTCCCTTTTATGGGGGACCAACCTGACTCGACCTGACATTAGTTGGGGTGAACCAATTTTTTTCTAATAATATGTATTTAAAAAATCATATGATATGATTTGAGAAACATTTTAAATATAATTATGTATTAAAACTCTCCATTAAAAGCTTCATAATAAAATGTGACACTTTTTTAAGTTGAGTGGAGCGAAAGTTGAATGGGTTTATATACAAAGACAACTTCTTAACCTTTTTCTACTCAAGAAATGTGGGACTAAAAGTTAAAAGTATTTTCTACTTCTTCCTTCTCAAAATAGTCAAACTTTTAAGAAGTGAAGAAGCAAGGGTTTCTCTTAAGTTTTAGTCTGACATTGCTTCAATGAAAAAAGTTGGAGAATGCTTCTCCAATATAAACTCAATTTACCTTTCCTATAACTGTACTGAGTTCTTTTTTCCTTCAAAACTAGAAAATTTGTAATGAGTTTACTTTTTAGTTTTTTTTACTCATTTGCAAATTTGGTTCAGTGTTCGTTAAATAAATCTATCAAAGCTATTTAACACAAGTTCTAATGTGACAATAAAATAATCAAAGTGGGAATAACATTTTTATCAAATATATTTTATTTTTTTAAAATAGTAGCCGACATTAATATTTAAAATTGTGATGTGACCATAAAATAACTTAAAATTGGATATAAAATGTGTATTAAAAATAATCTATTTCATATTCTTATAAAATATTAGTTATAATATCATGATAATGCATTAAAGTTGGATATAGTACACATTACAATTATTTATGTAATATAATAAAAGTTTGATGTAACATATTAAAATTAGTTTATTTTATTAAAAAAAATAGTTTATACTTGCACAATATATTTCAAGTAACTATTATAACGTTAATTAAATTTGGTACGTATGAAAATGTAAATAAATGTTGGGTATGATATATATTTGTTAAAATTTGTAAAACAAATGTGTTCAGAAAATTATGAAACAATGACTTCACACTACTAATTTATAACTTGATCGCTATCAAAAAATTGTTTCATTATAAATGTACAAGAATCAACATATAAATAATATTTGACAAATGTAATAAATAATAAAAGATGGGCATGATATATGTCAAAATTAGTTTATTATTAGAAAAATAAATCTGTCCTAAATAGACTATTTTCTAATATGATATAATAGTAATAAAAATAGTAATTTTAAATTAACTTATTTTAATGTCGTAATACTTAAGATGTAAAACATAAAAGGGTGTATAAGTAATCAGTTCTCATTACCAATTACATGACATATTGTGTTAAAAACTTTACTTCTTAAAGTCTATTTATATGCATACATTTGTCCTAATATGATATAATTATAAAGGTATAACTAAATCACATAATAACTATTTTATTTTATTTATATTATCCATAATTAATTTCATTTCATATCTGCTAAAATCTCCATTCTTCCCCTTATTTTAATTTTTAGTCTCATATCATTTGTTAGTCTATAAGTGCATAGAGATGAAAATTTCTCTTATGGAAGTTTTGCAATTGTTTTCTCTTTTTCTGGTCCACATTGCTTATGAAGAAGAAGAAGAAAAGTTTTTTCTCCTATAAAATGATCTTTCATCTTTCACTTTAACCCAACATTTGCACTTGAGCTCTATTAGTGGAGCATGGGTGTTGGGAGTTCTTAACAAGGAAACTCATGATAATTTAAATTTTATATTCAGGTTAAGAGTTTATATATACAAATAGTATTTACGTGGAAATCTAATTCAGATTAGATTAAAAGTTCAACAAATAGATTATATAGTATTTAAAATATAATATACTTTAGAATAGAATGTATGTGATTTTAGAATTTTAGTTTAAACCCGACCCAATTTGGTTGGGTCTCTTATATCGGTGACTTGACCAACCCGACTTATACTTTAAACTTGAACCAAAATGGTCGGGTTTGGTTGGGTTAGGTTGGTCAGTTGGTTACACCCCTAGATGTGAACACCATATATTTAGCTTTAGTTGAGGATAAAGTCACCATAAAAAGAAATCCACACAACTCAAAACTGTTAATATTAGAGTACCAATTTCAAAGAGAGCTAGTCCGCTTCAAATATTGGAATATTCTTTTAGTAGCACCATAGTGAACTTTAATTGAATTTTGCATGAATCACTCTACTAGGCTGGCAACTTGCAAAATATCCAACTTACTACTCATTACACACAACAAACTATAACACCCTGATTCTCAAACAATAAAGAATTTCATAATACTTTTACATATATGGCCATGGACATTTTATTTTCATTATGTCACATGTCACAGTGGAGAACCGGGGCATTATTATTATATTAGCATAAATTATCTCTTGGACACACCAGGTCACATCCCACGAAATCACAAGAGTGTATAAATACACTGATCAATAAATTAATACTTAAAAACTTTGCGATGACATACTAACATAAAAGAAATCAATTAAGATCAATCATAGCAACTGGGATTTGGCCCCATGGTTGAGTTGCGAATAATAAATTAAGGATTAAAATAAATAGAAACTCTTTGACTACATGCTCAAACTAATTTATTACTACTAAACTACTCTCCCGCTTCATTTCATCAACACCAGTACTTTCCTACTAGTTACCTGAAAATGGGGTGAGTTCAAAGAGCTTAGTGGATTATACATAGTATATCTCAAACATTATTCAAGCCATAGTATAGAACATGCGCACACTTATCAAACATTAGACAATTCAAACATTCAATTATTTTTTTTAGTTGTCGTTTAGATTGAAATGATTATCCTCGGTGTTCTCATCACATAACCACATCCGTCAGTAAGTAGTGACACACACTAGATTATAAGGACTTTAAGGACACACCCATCATCCAGTATTAGGGAACTATGGACACACCTATCATTTCATTATTTATAGTATAAATCGTTCCATATCTCTAAGAACAACCATAGCTATCAACAATGGACTCACTGCGTCTGTACGTGATTCAGTTCTTGATTATAGTGATTTTAAAGTTATAACGAGTTTTCAAATTCTAGCACATTCACAATTTCATAATTCAAAGACAAACATAATATTTTCAAAGTATATTCTCCATTATACATAGAGTCACACGACATGTTATTTAACATATAACATATGCAACTTATTTTGAAAAAAAATGTAATCATTAAAGATTCAATCAACACACTAGCATGCACCTAAAGAGCAAAGTAATTATTTCACCTTGTCAGTCGGCTCCTTCAAGTTCTTCAATTGTTGTGCTATTGTCCCAAACGTCTTAAGTTCTCAACCTTAAATATTTACAATAATTATTTTTAGTAACTGAAACATCCTCTAACATTTTTAGATGATAAATTAATGATTTTCCACCCAATATAGTAAACAGTGCACCATTCGCTCTTTTTAGTGCATTTGGTGCGCACTATTGCCATTTTTTACTGTTGGACTTGGTTTACCCTTCTTCCAGTTATGGAACATACCATTTAGATAATTTTTAGACTTTTATCAACACTTTTACAACCATTTAGTAGTCAACCATGACCGGCAGACCTCAAGTGCATGAATTCACTAGTGTTTTCATAACCTACATGCAAATTCCCTTTATTTGATGCATGTTAAGGTCTCACACCCAATTGTGATAATTTAATCGTGTTTAATAATTAATTTCCAGTGAACCAACTAGCTATTTTTTTACTCATACATGCATCAAACATCACACCATTTGCGATCATGCTCAACCCCTAAACATGTGTATTCCCTAATTATTTCACGCATACATGCTTTATTTATCTGTTCCTTCATCCTACCCTAACATTAATGTCATATGTAACTTAAAACCTCATTTCCAGCAACCTAACTTGCTGGTTTTTCATCAAGTAATGCATCATTTACATCATTACCATCATATATATTACTAAACCCTACATATGACATGCATAGTCATTGATTTTATGTTCACATATGCATATTTGACCATTTCCCCTTACATAGACATGGTTTCATTCAGTTTCTTGTGTTCCTCTAGACTTTTAACATCTTAGTACCTTAAACTAATGTTAGAGAGTAAAATTAAGCATTAGGATGGAGTAAAGTCGTCATACCTTACTTACAATGCCTGAAACACCTCGTTGATGACATATGCTTCAAAAGAGGCTTCTTGGATCCTTGTGGGCTGATTTATGTATTTGTTTTAATGGTGAAAATAGGAAAGGATCTCAAGATTTACTGATGGAAATTAAAACTTAAAAGATAGCGAAAAGAGTGATGAAAACAAAGATTAAGAGTTTAGAATGAGGCATTACCTTGTAGAATAGCTAGATGGTAACCTATTGCATGAAATATAAAGTTTTTGTGGAGCTTCTTTTCTTTTTAACTTGTAAAATCGACTAGGAAAGAAAATGGAGAAGGGAAGTTGACTTTTGGGATGGAGAGGGAAAAGGATGGCCCCACTTTCGGATATGGATAGAAGTTTGGTTTATTTGGTAAGGATAAGAGAGGATTTGAGTGTATTTAGGACTCTTTTGTTGTGATCCCTTGAAAAGCTAGATTCTTATCAATTTCTCTTATCATTTAATCCTCATGGGATGTGGGAAAAGGGAGTGGGTGACGATTTTGATTGAGTTGTGTGTTTGAGAATTGAATTTACATGCAAATACCACTTATACAATGTAGTACCTCTTTATACCTTTAATTATACACATTTTATATCATTTTTCCCTAATTTCTCATTTCATTTTATGTCTTGTGTACCTCTGTATATCATCATTGATTCTAAAAGTATCTCTCGAGGGCAATGTTACTGTTACCCTCCTTTATGGACAATCTATTTGTGCCCAATACTAGGTTAACCAATCCATCCCCAATTTACATCATACCTATAAAATGGAAGTACACAGAGATCGGTTGAAATCAACTTATCTCCAAATCTAAGGTCATAATTGCACATTAGTTTTGTGGTAATGGTAGTCCGTATGTGTCGGGACCCCTTCCCTAGGATGAAAGGTGAACCAACTGGCACAATGTCCCAACAAACTCGCCTGCAAGCCGAGTTTGCCAAGACACTGTTAAGCCTCAACATACAACACCACATAACACACTATCAGAATAATCATAAGGAATGCAGAAGAGATTTAACATACGAACACCAATAAGAACTTCATATTTCCAAAACGGGTCATTACAACATGTGTAGCAAAGGGAGAGAGAGTGTTCATTATATATAGGCTATCCTCACCCCTATACATAGGTCATAACCCTCAATAGACAATAACAGAAAGTGAAATACAAAGAAGTCTTACCAAAAGAGTAAGGGAACGCGGCTCTAGGCGATGACCACTCCCTTGCCCTTATCTGCTGCTGAAGAACCTGAAAAGTTAGAGTAGTGAGCCTAATTGTTCACGATGGCTCAGTGAGTAATGCAGTCTAATTCAAACTTAAAACAAGTATTCCACAATTAAAACATGTGCCATGAATGCATGAGCAATAGTATATGCAAGTGAATGCAACAGTGAATACAATTCAAAATCGTAATGCAATCGTGCACCTTCGTTTGAAAATAGTTAAATAATGAAAACATTCGCCGAGGGTCGCAAGCTCTCCGAGGCAACTAAAAATCACTCGAGCGAGTTGCAGACAGTTAGGCGCATTGTGTCAACTTTGATTAGGTCCTATTGCCATTGCCATCATCGTGACAACCAACCATGACTTATTGTCATTGCCTTATAGTGATGACCCGATTAGGTCTTATTGTCGTTGCCATCATTGTAGGCCCACAGAACCCCCTGGCGGGTACTCTGTGCTAGGTGGTCACCTCTCGGGGTCGTATGAGGGACCGACACAACTCATCCTAACCCTATACTCTCGGACCTCGAGACTCGGTGCACTTTTCATTTAAAACCCATTTAAAAGAATGCAAGTTCATCACAATATGTAATCCATTTTCATAATGCACAGAATAACAAGCTCTAATAAATGAGTTAGAAAACACTACTCACAGGGATGCTCTGCTACCGGCATTCCTCTCGCAACCGGTCGCGTCCCACTAGTACTGGGTCCTGTGAAATCGATGCAACTTCTTAACATTAACATGGAACTTGATTCACTCTAATTCTACATCATTGGTTAATCAATTACTTGACCTAGTCAAGAATAGTTCACATACGTTTGTTCCCTTGCCTTAGTTACTAAGTCCATTTGATTGACCTCGGTCAATTTTGGTCAACCCTAGTCAACTTATCATTTGCTGACCTAGCTGGTTAACAGAGTCACACAGGGTCAATTCTGGTCCTTATGGGATCAATTGGGCCAAAAGGGTCAATATTCTCAATTTCCATTACTTAGGCACAAACCTTAGCCTATGACCCTATCTATGCAACTATTTTTCCTATTTTTCTGTGGGCAAGCCGTTCATCGGATTTGCACCAAACCTTGCAGAATTGTTCTAGACTTCCTAAAGTTTTCCCAAAATTTTAAATTACGATTTTTGGACCTCAGTTACTAAGGTTTCTAAGCATGATAACAGAAACTGCACAGATTTCGTATCCCTTATGACAGGCAGTGACTGTTTGCCTTAGTTGACCTAGCTACACACATCAGAATGTCCTGAAATTTTGTAGGCCACTTCTAGAAATATCTAAGGGTCTCTTCACGAAATTTCAGCTCAATCTATCATTGTTTGATCAGTCAATTTTATCTCAGAAATTTCAGCCAGATTGCAGGAAATCTCTAGGTTCAAGGATTCTACAATCTTCTAGTGTTCTTTTCTCTCATTGAATCACCATTCTATGGGTTGTTTCTTGTGTCTACTTGCAATTTACAGGTCATAACATATTCACTAATTCACAACCACTTCGAATCAGTAGCATGCAACACAAAAAACATGCCTATCATTCCATCAATATCCTGCTATATTCTAAAGAACACAAGGAAATTTACTTAAGCACCCTACAATCATGGCATATTTTCATGTATTAACAAGACACATCCACAAGAGTTTAAGGTCAAGTCTTTATACTTTCTAGAACCTCTATTATGGAGTCTACAATGCCTTTGGTTCCAGCCTGAAAGGGTGCCTTTAGGTGTCCCGAATATAGCTCTTATTTTGGTCTCAAACTGTTTCTGTCGGCACTATTGCAATAGTATGTCTAACAGTCAGCAGCAGTGGCTTATAAGACACATTAAACGTTATAATTTCTAGTTTCTACCACTTGGACACTTGAATACTCATGATAAGGAATAGAATGGTGGATTTTACCTTAGGGACGTGCCTAGAGTGGTCCAAGAATGAACTTTCCCAAGGTTGTTCCAACTGTCTCTGTTACACAGTTGTGACAGTAAGTAATCAACTTCAAGGGTTCTAAAATCATGCATAAGGCCCTATTTTTCATTCTCTAACTCTTGGAGATCAAAGTACATACGAAAATGAGGGGAATAAACCATTTTACCTTCAAAAAAGAACTGAAAATGGCCAAGGTCCAAGGTTTCAAAAGTGGTTCCAGCACACACACTTTCTGGTTTTTCTTGTTTTAAGCAGTGTGAACAGCCCTCTTCTTGATGTTTTCTGCTTCAAACAGCTCCAAGACTGGGCAAACTACTTGTAGGAACATGTAGGTGGTGGTACAAGCTTCAAATCAAGCTATAGTTTGTAGGATTTGGTGGAGAATTGAAGTAGTTCTGAGCTTAGAAAGTTGGTTACAGAATCTGAAAATTTTGTGTTTTGAGCTCAAGAATGTCTTTTTGTTGCATGAGGATGCTTGCTTGGCAAGGGTGTGGATGACATGTGGCATCCAGATGGCACTTAACATCACATGCTGGATGCCCAGTTGGCAGCCGTCACTGGCCAAATTGGAGGCCATGAAGTGATGGCAAAACCATGGATGCAAATACCATGGGTTTCCATGGTTTGGTGGCTGAAAAATGGCTAAAAATACTGAAAATTCGCCAAAAAATTGCTCAAAAATCGCACAAATGGACATATATCAAAATTTTGCATTTTTCGTCCCCTAAAATCATATAATGTCTAATTCATCATTTTTCACCAAAATACCAACATTATACACCATTTCATCATTAAATTAATTATTTTCTCCAAAAATTGTATATTTTTTCCAAAAATCATATTTTTCTCCCAAAAATTACGTTTATCATTCTAAAAATCCGATAATTGCTCTAAAAATTCATAAATTAATCCTATAATTTATTTTCCTCAAGAAAACACCTTTTCCTAATATTTTCATATGTTTTCTCCTTAAAATTGTATTTTTTTGAATTATTTCCATTTTCTTCAATAATTAATTCGAAATTGAGAAAAATTGGTACGTACATGTTGGATTCGTCGATCCGCTGTCAAAAGTGTGGGTCGTCATAGTGTGAGTGTGGATATATTCAATGTCATGGACAAGGCATTTGTTACTAGTTGTAACCTATCCACAAATTGCTCAACAACAAAAGATTTGGTAGCACTCAACTCAAACAAAAGTTTTCCAACAACATTAAACAATAGAAATGTACCTTGCAGGGACTTGATCATCTTAAACATATGCAACAGTAAAAATTGTGGCCTGGTTTTGTCCGCGGCCCTGGTTCTAATTTTGGTTCCATCCTTGGTTATTATTTTGTCGAGGCTGTGTTATTGCCTAACTTGAGGACAACCATTTTGTCTTCGTCCTTGATTGTACTGTTGTTGCTACTGCTAAGAAGCTTGAGCTTTGGTGGGACATAACTTTGCGACATGCCCTTGCTAGTTGCAATGGAAACATAGTCCTTGTTGTCTGGTCTACTTCCTCTGCTCCTCTTTAGCATAGTTAGTTTGTGCTTGGGGTTACTGCTAAACTTGGTGTTGAGTCCAAGGTGCCTTGCTTCCATTATTCTGCTTCTTGTTCTCTTCTTTGACTTTTGATCATTTTGTAACCTCTTGTTTTGATTCTTCAGGGATTGTTCAAAATTTACATCCCTCTCGATCAATTGGCCTTTAACTACTATCCCATTAAATGTAGTTAGCCTCAAAGGAATGATCAATTTCCTAATTTTCACTCAAAGTTGTTTTGCAAACTTATCAGCCTAGGCCTGCTCATCCCTAACTAATTTTGGTGCAAACCTTGATAGTTCAGTAAACTTTCTTTCATATTCACTCACCGTCATAGTTCTCTGAATTAGTTGCACGAAGTCTGACTACAATTATCTAGTAGTAGCCTTGGAGACGAAATTATCTTAGAATAACTTCTTGAACTGCTCCCATGTCATGGTCGAAATATCAATTTCTATATCATTTATGGTCATCTCCCACTAGTGATAAGCGAGTCCAATGAACCAATGCATTGCCAACGCTACTCGTCTAGGGCTAGTTGCCCCCAAAGCATTAAGATGCTTATTCATCTTAGAAAACTATACATCAGCAGCCATATGATCCAACTTGCCATCAAAGGTACGCGGTTGTAGCTTCTAGGATTCAATTAGTAAGTTCCTTTATTCCTCGTCTTTAGCAAAACTTCAGTTTGGTACTACTAGACCATTTAGTAATAGGGCCTAATGAGCCTAAGGTTGGGACTAACTATACTGGATGTGCATTCTATGCTTGAGGTAGAGCCCTCATGACTTGCTCTACCACCTATCGGGTGATCTTTGCCAACATCTTTGCCGATAAAATTGCTCCAATGAGAGCTACTGTTGCCACAGTTGCCCTCTGATCCCTTTGACCAAATTCATCAGTGTTCTTAGCCCTTGTCATGTTTCCTCGGATGCTTGTCATTATTTACAAGTCAAAAACCATTTTAGTATTTGACAAGGTAACGTAAACGGAGAAATTCCAAGGAAAATTATAACCTCATTTCAAATAAATCTAGGTGTACATAAACCCATTTTTGCTTATCCACGAGATACAAAATGTTTTTCTAGACTTGTGATAATAGTTGTCTTTCCTATGTCATTTGTTATAATAATTGTCTCATGTTTTCATCTTGTTTGTGCTATCATGACGCTAGATTCATATTTCTAGATTCTCAATTTGTTCAGTAACCTATCAATTTATTCTTTTAAGTTCTGTTTTGAGGATTTTCAAGGACCTCTAATGTTGTTGGGTACAAGGTTGAAGTTTCATGATCTCAAAACAAGTGATATACATATTCAAGAAGTTCAAATAAAATACAACATGCATTCAAACAACCATTCCATTTTGTAATTTCATGTTAGCATAGAGAAATTCTCAAGCTTCCATCCATGGCTTTGAGTTTGAGCATCCCATACCACTCTTGGCCGACAACATAGGCTTCTACTTAGATATCTCACTACACCCAAACAATTTCACAAACATCTCAACAACTAAGGCCTCCCAAGCCCCACTATAGTCAACCATTCCATTTCAACTGAGCATAGGAAAACAAGTTCTTCCAAAGTCATCGATCATTACACATGGCCCGTCAATCTCCAAGTCTAGGATTCCTCTATACCCCCGAATTCCTACGCGTCTCAAACCACATAGAAACTAAAGATAGAGGATCCTTCCAATCTCATGTCTTAACCAAACAAATGTTTTGTTTACACACATTTTCAGTCTCTACCTAAATCCTAAAAGTTTTCATTCATTGTCTGTCGTGTTACCCTTAGCAACACCCAAGTCTCTATCTAAGGTCTTTTTCTTAGAGCTAGGATCTCAATGACTTGGCTGAAAGGTTCTTCAATCGAACTAACAACCCACATCAATTTTTTGATACCACCTTTGTATTCTGGTAAACACTTTGCCCTGTATTTTAACACTCCCTCCTTCACTACTATGATTTTCTAGTAGAAAATCTTTAATTGATAGAAAATTAATTTTAAGTGTTTTTTTTCAATTCTTAGCACTTGTATGAGCTGGTGTGACAACCTCTAGAACGGAAAGTGAGATAGAGTCCAATTAGAATAATTGACCTTCTTAAATAGGATAACCCATCTCCCTTTCAATATTTAGCTTTACTCGGGACAAGACTTACTCACTATCAGCTCAACTCATAATCTTCATATTCAAACAAAACATTTAAAACATACTATATATATATATATATATATATTGAAAATAGACTTTGTTATTCAAGAACCATTTTAAATCCAAAAATAGGAGGTAGAGCGTTACTTAAAACTCTAGATCAACTCAAAGTATACATCTAGCTACATTTGTAACACCCTGCCTCCCCCTTGTGGCAC
Source organism: Tinospora cordifolia (assembly GCA_030144865.1). Taxonomy (NCBI): domain Eukaryota; kingdom Viridiplantae; phylum Streptophyta; class Magnoliopsida; order Ranunculales; family Menispermaceae; genus Tinospora; species Tinospora cordifolia. The sequence goes on along the minus strand of JAJIYU010002728.1, from coordinate 8,363 downwards.
TACTGGTTCCGGTTAGAAGGGTTTGATTATCATAATGCCCTTGAGTCAACAATCTGCCACGTTAATGTCACGTGCAAAATATAATATCAATCATCATGGGCCCCACTCGAGAAGCGGGACGTCACTTTATCTCTTTCTTTCTACTCCTCTTTTTCCTAACTCTTTGAGACTTTTTGGTTTACAATAATTCACATAGATTTCACATAAAACATTTTGAAATAAAGTAAACCAATTGAAATTCCATGATTGAGAATACATCTTTGACATTCAAGAGGTACAAGGACCTTTGTGTTTATTCAATAAAACAACTTTGAAAATGATAGGGGAAAAAAGGGCCAACATACTTGACTTAAAATAAGACTATGAAACCAGTAAATTCTGAAAATAAATAACTAACGTAAATTCCAACTTGTTCACCCAGCCTCTGATCATTAGTTTCCTAAAATGTTAGAAAGATGGGGTGAGCTTAAAGAATCGAATGGATCATCCTAAATATTTAAATCATTATTCCAATGAAATAAAACATACATGTCAAACACTTTCATAGATTTGGTGATTGAAACAATTGGTTGCTTATCAATTAATGTTAAGGCTGAAAGAAATCCACCTCAATGTTCCAAATCTAGGGAGTGAGGTCAATCCAAACACTGAAACCCTTCTCATCCATGAAGTGGGGTTAATCCAAACTCTTAGTTCACCAATCAAGGAAGATGGGTCAATCCAAATACCCAGTTCCAAATCAAGAAATCAAAAAATCAAATAACTAGCAAGCCGAGTCTAAGTTGGAACACTCACGATGAAATCCATCACCACACTGGTACATAATAATAATCCTTATTAACCTTTAATTAATGGCAAATTATACTATCAACATGTTGAATCAAAAATATAAATCAAGAACATAACATGTAAGCATGGTAAACATCATTCATATAGCACTGATCATGATATGATACACATCATTGACTCTTGCATTAGCATGCATTCATCATACATGTCTAAGCATGCATATTCAAGGCATAACATGTATATTCAATTCAAAACATAGTCGTAGACTACAAATACACATTATTTGAATCAAGATAATAATTCAAGACCAAGAAATCATATTCACCTGTAACACTTAATTCCTTCTTGTCCTTGTATTGTTATTCCAAGCTTTTGTTGAATCTTCAACCTTAAAGATTAAGAACCAATGCACTATTTTTAGTGATTAATATGTATTCAATACTTCTAAAATATATCCTAATGATTTAGTCTAAATGTCTTCTTACTTCTGCGTACTGCAACAGAAGAAAGGAATACGTATGAGTGAGAAATAACAAGTGCAGAAGCACTACTATGGTAGGCTACTGCAGTAACCAGAGGGAATAATAGAACCAAACCAAAGGTCATACATTGCATTATCGCTATAGAGTACAACGGTAATCAGAGGGAATATTACCATGGTAGGCTACCAATATAACCAAAGGTCAATGAAAAAAATACATTGCACTATCGCGATAGAGTACAACGGCAATTAGGGTGAAAGTCCAGAAACAGAGGAAAATGAATAGATTACCGCGGTAATCAACACAAAAAGTGGACTTTCGTGCATGTTTCCCCTTCCCTTGTTCTCCTGTGACCTTGGCATCCTAATACTACAAACTTTGGACCATGAACCATGGATTGAGAATAGTTTATACCTACTTTGATCCACTAAATCTTCTAGTTGCTGCAAAAGAACGTGCAGAAGTAGGTTCTTGTTATTGCTATGCAGTATTTTGTGTTTTCCTTTTCCTACTACTATGGTTGCTATGTGGGACAGCTAGAGAGTTAAAGGGTGTAAAGAAGACGATTAGGAGAGCAAGAAGAGAAGGGACTCGTGCTTACTTGAGTGGTGAGAATGAGGTGCTCATGCTAGGTTTATAGAGTTCAATTTTGGTGGTTTTAAGATGTTTTGTGTTGTTTTCTTGGTGAAAATCTTTTCTAAACTCCTTTCCATCTATTTTATTTGTTTCCTGTGTGTGAAGTATTAGTAAGTGATGGTTTTAATAATATCCCACGCATTCAAAAACTTTACACTATCATTTGGAAACTTTACATAATTGTTTTTAAGCAGGTTTCACGTATTATAGTGATAGTGGAATGCATTACCGCGGTAACCAAAACACATTGTTTTCATTGGTTTTTCTGGGCAAACACGCACTATCACAGTAGTGGAATTCATTAACTCAATAACCAACAAGGTAGCTTGCACAAATTTTAGTGTTTTGTTCTGGTTTACCTATCCCTTCATACATTAAATTGTAGATCTAATGCAACATTATTTTTATGGTTTCCTCAAAGTTTTAAATTAATTATTTTATTTTATCCAATTTTCAAATAAAATTCTAGGGTGTTACATTAACTTTCTAGAAATCGTAATAATAATTAGATCAAAATACTAATTTTTACAAAATTAGATTAAGAAATAAACATCTTACATTAGGCATAGTATATAACCTAAATAAAGTAGAAACAAGTGTGATATGGATAATTGTGAAAAAAAAAAATTAACAAAGACATTAAATCAGGAAAAATTCTAGAAAATATAGCTGCTGAAATTTAAAAAAAAAATCATGAAAAGTAAATTAATAAGTCATATTAGTATGTCATAGCATATTGGGTCAAAAAAAAAAGCTATTACTACACTAAGATAAGGAAATTGACAAAATAAATGTGATTTATGAAAAAAGAGAAATAAAAAATATTTTTGGCAGAACAACCAGAAATTCAACTTTCTGAAAAAGAGAATAAAATAAATATAAAATAATAGAAATTTTTATAAGAATATTAGTACTCATGGGAAAAAGTTGTAGATGTGAATACTAGTCATTAAATTCAGTTATCATGCAAAATGGGCATGATATTTGTATTTAAAGTTTCAAAATAAAATCAATTATATTAAGTTCCACAATAATCAGTTATAATAATTGATAAATATATATATAGTTAAGTTCACAGTAAAAATTAGGGCAATTGCAACACTACAAAAAGAATGATGCACTGAAAATGGTGATAGTGTCCTACTAAATAAAATAAATATAACAAATTATAAAAATCAGAAAAAAAAAGAAGGTTTAACATATTTAAGTCACTTTAGATTTCTAAGGAGTTATTTTTATTTGGTTAAGGTCATTATCTTCATACATCTAAAAATAGTGCAAATCTTGAGGTTTATGGGACTTCAAAATAGGTAGATATATTTAAATTTTAATTTATTATTTAAATTTTAATAAAGTATGCATTTATGATTGATAGCTAGGATTATAATATGAATGAATATTATTGTATGATTCAGTGATTTGTTGATGATATGGTTGATATTATGTGAACTATCTATATTCATGGGAGTAATAGTTGATGAAAAAATGACTATCATGTTGACACTGTATCCATGTATGATTTGAATTGTATACTTGATTTTGCTATGTCATGATTATGATATTCCATTTAAGAAAGATTAATAAAGATTTTAACCACAATGATTGCGATGACATACCAAGAGGTGTCATTATGAGTGTTTCCAACCTGGACCTAGCTTAGTTAATTATTTAATTGACTTTTCTATGAGATTATTTTGAGATGGAACTAGGAGTCTTGATAGACCACACTTCCCTAATTGATGAGATAGGTTTGAGTGTCCAAAATAGACCTCAGTCTCCAAATATGGAACACTAAGGAGAAGTCATTTTGTTCTTAATGTCAATTGATAAACAATCAAGTGTTTGAATCACCTAATTTGTAAAAGTATTTGACATGTGTGTTTTTTTGGCTAAAATAATGATTTTAATATTTGAGATGATCCAATGGGCTCTTTGAGCGGACCCCTTTCTTTTAATTTTTTCAGAAACCAATGATCAAAGGTTGGTATAAGCTCATAGGAGCTCCCTTCTTTGTTTCCAATATTTTACCTTATTAATCTAGTAGTCTTGATTAGTTGGTGCATATGGGCCCTACTCTTTCCTTTTTATTTTAAATTTGTTTTAAGATGTTACTTGTTTCGTTGAACCTCATTTGAGTTATAATCTAATTGGAAGTTTAAATTGATTATTTTAATTAAAGGTTTTGTTTGGTTTATGAATTTTAGACTTATGTTTTATTCAAGAAAAATTTTGATAAAGAAATGTTTAAGATTTTATATAACTCGATATAACCTGGGATAATGTTGAATTGACAAACTTAGATAAAGAAAGATATAGTAACCTCATGTCTCTCAAGTGGCCCTGATGTTGTATTGTATATGTTATACTGTTCAGTTTATCATGTTAATTATTGTTGTCGGAAGGCAATCTAGTAATTGTGCCTCCCAAGATGGTCTTCGAGGGGTGGATGTTATAAAGGTGGGATCCAAGCCTAGACAGTAGTTTATTGGGAAAAATGTTTACTCTAATACCAAAGGTGGTATTGGAGCTCAGTTAGTAGATAAATTGGGCAAATTATTTACTAAGATACTAAATGTGGTATCTGAGATTGAAGAACGTTGTTGGTTTGATGGAGGAACCTTTCAGGCAAGTATTAAGACACTAAGTCTAGGAAGAAGACCATAGATAGAGACTTGGATGTTGCCAAGGATGGCATAGTAGATCATAAATGAAAACTTTTAGGACAAAGGTTAGAGACTGAATATGTGCGAACGAAACACTTGTTTGGGCAGGACACAAGATCGGGAGGCCTATATCTTTAGTTCTACATTGAATGGAACGCATAGGAATTTGGGGGTATGGAGGTATCTTGAACTTGGAGAGTGACAGGCCATGTTTAGTGAATGGTTAGTAACTTTGGAAGAGCTTATTTCCCTATGCTTGGCTGGTATAGGATGGTTGAGTATAGTGGGGCTTGGAAAGCCTTAATCGTCTAGACATTTGCAAATTTTTTTTCTATGTGAGCATCAAAATTGTATGATTGTTTGCATGCATGTGATGTTTATTTGAATTTCCTGAATATGTATAATTGTATATCACATGTATTGTGATCATTAATTGAAGCAAAATTATGTACCCAACAACATTAGAGGACTTCAAATATCCTCAAATAAAACTTAGAAGAATAAATTGATGGCCACTTGAACAAATTGAGAACTTAAAAATGCGCACCTAAAGTTACGTTAGAAAATTTGAATAAATTGTGAACTTTACTAACATATATTCTTGCGGATGGATCCACAACGAAAAGATGAAATCGACACCATGTTGGATGACATGTTGGAGAAGTTACAAGACGGTGCATATATTGATCTATATAGCATTGGAAACCCACCCAGTCTTGAAACGTGGGAAAATGTTTAATGCTTAGGCCTTACTCATGAGAAAAAGCTTCAGATATTGGAATACTACTACAACTTGGATTTTGATATTCGAATGAGATTTTTACCATATGAGTATATCACTCTAGAAGAAATGTTAAAAAAGGCCAAGGAAGTTGAAGAACAAGTGGCAAGGGAGGAGTGGATAGACCAGACCAATAAGGAGGCAATGAGAAGATGGGAAGAAATAGTGGGGAAGGAAAACAAAGACACAAAGTTTAGTGAGGATGTTAAGAAGGAAATGTAACAAGAGTTAGTCATTCTCTGCAATAGGAAATATTTATGTTCAAGTCTTTATTTATGTAAGAATTTTTAAAATTTTGATTGCCATATGAAATAAGATAAATGCTTTCTTTTATTTATATTTTGATATGGTATGACACCTTGAATCTTTTCATCTTCTTTTAAAGTAAATGAGTAAATAATGTAATAAATATTAATTTAGAAAATAAATGAAATGAAATTTATTAATTTTCAAATGGAATTTCAAAAATAATTTTGAAGAAACTGTATTTACAAACATACTTATGATAATAGTTGTATGACATTATAAAATACTTACTGAGAAAAATGCATAATATAAGAAATAATATGAAAAAAGCTGGTTATTTTGTACCAAAAGTGAGACACGTGTTGACAATATAGATTTTTGGTATTTTGGATCAATATTAAGGTCTTAATTGTACCAATTGACCCTATTAACTATGTTGACCCTATCTATCATGCAGGCCAATGAGTGTTAGGTTTGATTAGAGTGGACTATACTAACCAAAATTGATCAGATCCATAAATGGACCATAAATGACCGAGTCAATCCTTTGATTGAACAAGGACCATAAATGTAATAATCCCGCATCGGGCTCGCCACGGAGTGTTGCCTAGGCTATAAGTGCATTTGTGGGTACCTACAATTGACAAGACCTTTTGGGGGGGCTCGAGTTCGAGTCTTGCCAAGAACAAAATCTCGCACGTTGGGCGTGTCTAAGGTGGGGACAATATCGTCGAGTTGTAGGCCTAGGGTGTTACAAATAGTATCAAAGTCGCTCTGTGTATGACAGAGGCGTGAGTCTTGAGGAAAAGACTGTTCCCAAGGAGGGTGGATTGTAATAATCCCACATCGGGCTGGCCATAGAGTGTTGCCTGGGCTATAGGTGCATTCACAAGTATCTACAATCGATGAGGCCTTTTGGGGGGCTCGGGTTCGAGTCTCGCCAAAAACAAAACCCCGCACGCTGGGCATGTCTAAGATGGGGACAATATCGTCCAGTTGTGGGCCTGGGGTGTTGCAATAAAGTTAGATTTGAGCCAAGTTTCTTGTAGATATTAAGAAACCACGTTGATCACACAGGATCAAATGTCAACAAGACGCGACCGATCACTAGATGAGGCACTAAGAGCTAAGCATCCTTGTGAGTAGTGCTTTTTAATTTATCACTTAACTTGTTATTATGTTCATAAATGAAATGTTATTACATATTGCGATGCATTTACAATCTTCAAATGGGTTTTTAAATGAAAATGTGCACCGAATCTCGAGGTTCAATTGTGGGCTAGGGTAATGGATGTGGTAGAGCATTGAGGACTAAAAGCTGTCATACCTGGGGGTACGTTTTGTGTAGATCTATCAATTGGCTCCCCTATTGAGGATTTGAAGCCACCATACATGAGGTATGAGCTGGCAGATTTCTATGATATGATATGAGAATATGCCTAAATGTCGGGTACACTCACTCGAGTGGATTTATTATTGCCTTGTAGGCTATTGAGAGCTTCGACATGTGTCTTCAGCATTAAAACCACTTTCAAAATGGAAGGTGCACGACCGCATTATGGATTTAGCATTCATTAGCATATTATTATTGGGCATTCATACATGACATTGTTTTATAGAATTCATGTTCTAAGTTGTAGATTAGATTACATTACTCCACTGTGAACAAATTGGCTCACTAATCTAACATTTCAGGTTCTTCCACTGCAGACAAAGACAAGAAAAGGGTCATCATATAGTGAGCATTTTTTTATTTTGGTAGGTTTCTTCATGTGGTTTTACTGTTTGAGAATTAGTATGATATATAGGAAGTGAGGAACTGTCGTAAATATTTTGACTTATACATTTTCGTTATTGCTATATTTTGGAGACTATATATCGTTAATTTTTGTTTAACTTAAAAAAAAATTCTATTGCAATTATTTATTTAGCTACTTTCGCATCTCTTGTGATTACTATGATAATGTTGTGTATTGAGTGTGAAAGAGGCTTAACAGTGTTTTGGCAAGCTCAGCTTGCGAGTGGATTTGTCAAGGCACTATGTCAATCGGTTCGCCCTTCACCTTAGGGAAGGGGTCCAGGCAAAAGAAGTAAATGTTATGAGAAATAAATGACTTGCTTAATCAAATAATAAGTAGGTTGCACACTAAATTACATGGTGTAGTAAATAAAGGGTTTTCACACCCAATATAAGATGAGAGATAATTATTTCTAGTTCTATTTTTATATTTAGTTGTAAGTATATAGAATTAAAGACAATTCTTAGTAAACTTTATATTTCACCACCGTAGGATAAAATAATCTTGGATTAATTGCTTATCTCGGGATCATCTTCGTTGCCCTTTCTTGCTATTAATTAGTTCTTCTTCTTTTTTCTTTTTCTAGAATCACTTTAAAGTATATTATTATGCAAAACCTTATTTTAAAAAAAAAATAGATTTAATTAAGATTTTTTTTGTTTTTGTATTCCAAACATTGCACTAAATAAGGGTGTTCATCAACCTAATTAAATCAATTGAACTAATTGACCCGAGCCTTTTGGGTTGGTTTGGGTTGGATTTTAAAGCGTAGTTGGGTGGGGTTTTAAAATGCTTAATCGGAACGGTTTTGGTTAGGTTGTGGGTTTAATATTCACAACCTGAACTCACCCGAATTGAACCAAAACAAAACCCTATTTCATGCAAACCCCACCCTATTATGCTAATATCTCTCAATTTCTTTTATGTTCCTGCTTTCACTTTACCAGTTTACCTCTTTTGCAATACA
>JAJIYU010002727.1:0-29096 GCA_030144865.1 Tinospora cordifolia | reverse complement strand
TTGGGTTTAACCATAGATTGGTTTGGGTTGGGTTTGAACTTTTCCAACCCGAACTGTTTGGGTTGGGTTGCGGGTTTACCCTAAACCCGACCCAACCCAACCCACGAACACGCCTAATAAATAATACTAGCCTTTGGTCACTTCATCACCTCCTTCTTAACCACTTCTTTCATAATAGGATTTAACCTTCGCTGATGCTCTATTGTAGGTTTATGAGATTCCTCCATGAGAATTTTGTGCATGCAAATAGTTGGACTTATGCCCCTTATATCTTCAATTGTCCACTCAATGGCGGACTTACGCTCCCTAAGCACTCTTAATAGTTTCTCTTCTTGAATAGATGTTAGGGAAGAAGAAATAATAACTGGCAAGGATAGTGCTTCACCCAAATAGACATACTTTAAATAATCAAGAAAGGGGTTTTAACTCAATGGCTTTGGGAACATATTGAAAATTTTAAGAATGGGTGGGCTCAAGTAAAGTGTAACACCCCACCTCTCGTGCCCCATCGACCCCATCATCCGACGGTATAATTTTTTTCAATCAATATTCTTGGGCAGCCTGGGAGGTGGGCCTGTGCTACGTTATCCTTTTTCCTTTCTAAGTCCCAAACCCATGAGCCTTCCTGGGTACATTATTCTATGTACAAAATAATTCATGACAACATAAATAAATAAAATCCTTTATTTATTTATTCTAAATTCTGCATACATAAACTTTTACAGTGGAAAATAAATTCAAAACTGAAATAAATAATTTATCTTGGGCCCACATACCCTACATTGAAATAAAAAAATTCCTAATAAATAATCTTCCACATAAGCTGATAAATTAATTTCCTGAAATGTGAAAAATGAGGGGGTGAGCTAAAAAGCCCAATGAATTAGTGAATCATTCCATCTATTTAATTCATTATTTCAACCAAATAACATAAGCATATCAAACACTTTAAAGGATTTAATCGATTCAAACAATATATTATTTCAATTGTAATTTAGATCGAAAGGGGTTAACCTCTGTGCTCCAAATCTAGGGAGAGAGATCAATACTGAAACTCAAACCCGTCTCTATGAAGTGGGATCACTCATGAAACCCAGTCCACTCTGGTGTCAATCTTGATAACCAGTTCAAAAGTCCAATCCTGGATGGAACACACACGAAAAACATCCGTCCTCGCGCCAATACGTGGTTGAAATCTTTATTTAATCTTATTTTTATGTGCAAGAACATAATAAATAAATAAATCAACAATATTTAAACTCTCCAATAGTATAACACCATAAATAAACATTTACATAATTGAAACAATGACTTTCGATTTCTGATGTAGAAAATCATACAAGATGCAACTACAGAGCATACTATTTCAAAACAAGAATGATAACTTTCGATTTCTGATGTAGAAGATCGTATAAGATGCAACTATAGAGCATACTCTTTCGGTGATGAGCAATATAATAATTTAATAGCATAAAAAAATATGAATTAAACTAAACACACAAGCAAACATTATTTAAATCAAAATAATAAATTAAAAGAAGGAGAAAGAATTTCACATCAAGATCGCTTCCTAAATCTATGTAGCACTTCGTTGCTACTACCTCACAGGCTACTTAGAATAGCTCAAGAAAAGAAAATGGACTGAGGGTGCCAAGAAAGAGGCAGAGAGAAAGCAAGAGAAATTTCAACTCTTGTTTTGGGATGAATGAAATGGGTAGGGTAGGGGGGCTTATATAGAGTCTTCGAAGGCTAGTTTTGTAAAATTTCACTTTCCTAATGTGGCAAACTTCCATTTTTGTTCAGTTGGGGCGGCTACGGTTTGAGTTTTGAATTTTAGGGTTTTTTCCAGAATTTCTTGATATTTTCTTTTGTATTTTTTTGGTCATTTTCCTATTTTTCTTTTATTTTTTTTAAATTTTTTTATATATTGGCGCATAGGAGCGCGCAGGCCTACACGCGGCCCAACGAGCTTGTGCGTAGCGCATGGGCCCAAGGCCCATGCGCCCAGAATTTATATATATATGTGCAATTTTTTTAATACTATATATTGCTATTAACTAACCTTACTATATGTTTAGTAATAATATATTAATACATATATCAATTTATATATATACCAATCAAATGTCACATATATAGACACCAATTAATATATATTCATGCATCTATACTAATTAAATCGTATATGCATACATATGTACAAAATAATTGGGGTATTACATAAAGGAGTGTCGGTGCTATTAGGCTCAGGTAGTGAGGCTTCCAAAGCTAGAACATTTACTTTTTCATTTCCAGTCATGGGTTGGGAAGAGGAAATAGAGCGAGAAATGCACCCAACCATATCATCTTGAGAGTTTAATTTATCCACCACTTCAACAATGCAATAATTTATCACATCAATTTCTTGCATTCATGTAAATCACTCGGGAATTTCATGGTCTTATAGTGATTAAAGAACACTTACTCTTCATTCACCTGTAGAGTGAGTTTGCCCTTGTGTATTGATATCAGTGCATGGCCTGTAGCTAGGAATGACCTCCCAAGAATCAGTAGAATCTTCCTATCTTCTTCCATATCCAGAACGACAAAGTCAACCGAAAAGATGAACTTAGCAACTTTACTAAAACATCTTCAATGATGCCTCATAGATTAGCAATAGATCTGTCAGCCAGCTGAAGAGTAATGTTGGTGAGCTTTATCTCTGACATCCCTAATCTTTTGCATGCTAACATGGGCATGAGATTTATACTTGCTCCCAAATCACAAAGTGCCTTTTCAAAGATTTCTGAGTCGATGTTGCATGGAATAGTAAAGCTCCCTGAATCTTTCAATTTCTGAGGAAGCTTTTTTTGAAGGATTGCACTGCATTCCTCTATAAGCTTCACTGTTTCAAAGTATTTTAGTTTTCACTTCCTAAACATGATTTCCTTCATGAACTTGGCATAGTTAGGCATCTGTTGTAACGCCTCTGCAATGGAGATGTTGATATGGATCTTCTTAAACATTTCTATGTACTTTGCAAACTGTTCATCCAATTTCTTTTTCTAGAATCTTTAGGGAAAGGGTAGTGCTGGAGGTTCAAGATGTTTGCTATATTGAATAGTTATACCAGGTTGTCTCACATCTGTTTTCTATTTGGGCTCACGCTGCTTGACCTCTACTGATTATGGTGATGCACCCTTTTCAAAACTTTCCATTTCTTCAATTATAACGGTGGGGTTAGATAGGCGGGATCGACTTTGTAATTCTTTTCACTTCTAGTCATGACTGCTTTGTAACTTTCCTTTGGGTTCACTTGAATATCAGTAGGGAAAGAACTTTACTTCTTGTTAGAAAATGCTTGGTCTAACTGTCCCATCTGTGTCTCAAGGCTCTTTACTGTGGCATTCATGTTCCCCACTTGCATTTTCAACCTTGAAATTCTGCTATCATTTTTATCCACTCTCCCTGTCAATCCTTGGAAGAAGCGAGCTTGCATATTCAAAATCTCATCCAACTGATCTTCCATAGATGGTTTCTTTTCATGTAGGCCTTATTGAGGGGTATAACCAGGTGGGGCTTGCTAAACATTTCTATTACTAGCATAACAAAAATTCTCATAATTACGGATCCCCAAATGGTAATATTTTGACACATTATCCATCTGTTGTTGCCCTTGATAGTTGTTGAAGCGATTCAAGGCATTTCATTGCTCTATGGATGCTTCTTTAGTAAAAAAAACTTTGTGATCTTCAGCTATTGCTAGAATAGATTGAGTTTTTTGTTGCTGACTCTGGCCATTACCAACCTTTTTAGCCCATGAATTCATCTGGTGAGTCATAGAAGCAATATGGGCCCATAGAGTTGTGATCTCATCCATTTGGTGTACTCCAACGCTTTTAATCGATCCTCCCTTTAAGCCATGACCATAAGCATTTGCTGCTATATCTTCTGTAAGTTGTGCTGCCTTAGTGGTAGATTTTCCCATTAAAGAACCTCCTGCTGCTAAATCAATTAAGGTTCTGGTAGGTGATGTCAAACCACTATAAAACATCTAAATCTGGAGCAAAGGAAGATAAACATGCTGAGGGCATCTTCTCAATAAGTCTTTGAACCTCTTCCAAGCTTCACAAAGGGATTCAAACTCTGACTGCTTGAATGAGCTGATCTCATCCCTAAGTTGATGAATCGTCGTTGAAGTGCAATACTTCTGTAAGAACTTCTGTCCCATCTCTTCCCAAGTAGTGATTGTCACAACCCACTTCGTAAAATTAACGTCACGACCGACACATAATACCATATACGCTACACCTACGTATATAATACTATCTTAGCCTCTTATACTCAATACTACTCAATATCCATACAAAAATTTCGATAGAATCTCTCCTAAAATTTTGGACTTATTACAAATAAATTCATCACCTAATAAACACATTATCAATCCACTAGCTTACAGTAAATAATAGTAAACCACATGTGGTCATCAATCATAACCCATAGTTCATAATTTACAAAGTTTCACACTCTTAACTAGTATAAATAAATCCAAATCCCTCTAATGATATTACATATAGAATGATAATTATAATTATACAAAAATACAACCCACAAAATAATAAAACCTACGCATACAACAGTGACTAAAGAGTCAGCTACTCTTCTTGTGTCGACTTCTTGCCTTTCCTATTTGTTCCTGAAATGTTAAAGATAATAAGTGAGCGACAACATGTCCAGTGAATAATCTTTATCTATGGCATTTAGATGCATTTAAATAATCATGCAAAAAATCAAATTAAATAAAACATTTAAATTTATCATGCACGTTTAAGTCATACATACATGCATTCAACATAGTGATCATGCTATTTTCAATGCCTCATTTAATAAAAATACATGTACATCTACATCTTTCAGAAGTAGAGTCAGTCTCACCTCTTGTCTGGCCTAGACAATAGTAGATTATACCTCTAATTATCACTCACTCCATAACCATTTCGAGGATTATCACATACAGAAAGGTTGATACTTCTCACGGCTCAGTCTCACATGGATTATCACATAAGAAGTATTATTTTCCATGGCTCAGTCCATCGAAATGATACCGTATTTTAGATATGCTCTTGCAAATCCAAAGCATGTTGTCGTATAAATAAAATTTCATGAATTTCAAACCAAATGCAAAGATGTTAATACAAATAGCATGCTTACATTCAAATCTATTTTATATCTACAATGCCATATAAATAATCAAGATAAAGAAATACTCACAGAATACTAACAACTAATCTCGTTGGGTACGTATCTCACTTCCTGGTATGATAATCAGCTACTTCCAAATTTACTGTAAAATTCAGTAATATATAATTCATCAACTCATATATAATATATATTTCTATTTGCATCAGTTCTTATTTCATAAAAATCAAGGGTTTTGACATAATATCACCATTCACATAATACCAAAAATAATTATTATTCACCAAAATTACTGTTTAACCAATTTTTAATATCCACTCCGAAAATCTAGATTCCAATTCACTGCAATTAATTTATCAAACATAATTTCAGATGCACCGATCAAATTTAATTCATTTTTATAATAATTTCTAACGTATTTATTTTTCATATTTAATCACATATGTGCAGTAGACCTCACGTATGGCTACGCATGAGCTCGAATATTCTCAATAACCTTTAAAATTAATTTATTGCTCAAAGACCATATTTTTATAGCAGAAAATAAAATAAATAAGCTTCTCAAATCATATTTTTCTTTAATTTTTCAAATTTTCAATAATAATCTCATTGATCAATCATTCACCAAAAATCTATTTGATATCCAAAATTCACAAATTTGGTGTCGATGGGTACGTATTTTCATTCTCTATATTTCTATGGGTTTCAATCAAAGTTTTATTTGTGTTTAACATACGCAAAGCCTATCCAAAGGTTGTAAAACTTTGGGTATTTATTTTAAAATCTACATGGCAAACTAATACAATCTAACAATATATCTGAGATCTACTCATCATCAGGAGTGTTTTGGTATAATTTTTATTGAGTTTTACTCACTTTGAAAAAATATCCAATTTTTGAATACTACTATAAAATACCGTCCACAACAAAAATTACACCCCTCGGATTGTAGTACTCGACTTATATAACATTTTTATAACAAGAATTGAGAGAAATAGTTTACCTATGCGACGAATCCGACGAGAAAATCAAAATTTTCCTCTTTTTTCTTTTCCTTTTGTTTTCGTTCTCTACAGTTCGTGTTCTGTTTCCACATTCTGGAAATGGTAACCGTAATTAAAGAATGAAGAAAAGAAAGACTAAGTGAAGTAAATGTCTTCACCGCCCACCATATATGTATTCATGTGCTAACCATTCACGTGACCACTTAATTCATTTTGCTCGTCTGTCACTCAACCCCCCATACACATTTGTATAATGTATCTACATTAGCCAATCAACTTCAAGTGCTTCATTTATTAAATAACTCTCAAACTATCTTATCACCCTTTTCATTCTCCTTTCATCACTTGTTCTCAACCGTGAATACACTACCCATGCTACATATATATAAATCATGACCGTCCCGTTAACTTATACACACCCCCACTATTATATTAATACATATATCCCAACATATCATTTCATTTCATCCTTATATATATTTACCAATTGTTTCATTTGTACCCCCATTATTTATGATTATACCTTAATTTTATTATTATTAGTATTTATACAACAATTATTTCTTTCAATAAATAATTTAATTTAATTTAATTAATTTATATGCATAACCCGTATTTTTAATATAGGTGTGTAATTAACACGTATATACACACGTAATTTATACAAATACGTATATTTATACTCATTTATTTCTATTTAAATTAATTTACGTTTCTAATTAAAATACAAAGTGTTACAGTGATACTACCTGGTAGGAGAGTCTATAGCCACATCCTCGCTTTATCCCTCAAAAAGAAAGGGAAAACCCTCAATCTTAATTGATCTTTAGTTACATCGTTCATCTTGACAATATTACAGATATCTATGAATGAATTAGGATGTGCCATTGGATCTTCAATAGCCAAACCCCCAAACTATTGTTGCTGCACTATAGTAATCAGCGAGGGCTTCAACTCAAAGTTGTTGGCATTGATAAGAGTTTTTGCAATCTTGGAGTAATTATTATTCAGTACGAGTTTAAAGAAATCCCATAGTGGTGGCTGACCATCATTACCAACAACTAATCTACCACTTTCAGCAATAGTAGATATATGACTTCTAACTTACAGCTAAAATCGTCTAAATTCGTCTAATGGTATTTGACAAATCTGGATCGTTCAACCTAAGATAATCTCTGCTCATCCAAAACCTGAAACACCACAAGCAAGTGAAAAGATCAAGAGTATTCAATTAAGCTAAAGAGTAAAATAAATAATAAAAAATTAAATTAAATTAAAAATTGAAATAAACTAAAATTAATAGAAAAATTGCCTTAATTAAAACTTAACCAATTTCAATTAGTTCTAAGATTATTAAAACCATTTCCTAGCAATGGCATAAAAAACTTAGATCACTGCAAATATATAAGATCACAATAGTAATACTTGGCAAATAACTAGATATCATCCTCAGGAAACAATATGTGGTTAATAATCTCAAAATTCCAATCTAATATTTGTTTCAATTTTATTAAGGCTGAAAGCTGAACTGAAGTTTGAAAACTTAAATAAATCAAAATCAGATTGAAAACAAACGAGTATTGAATTGAAAACTATGTTAATTAAGATTCTAGGATAGTAATTATCATGTATTCCCTCTTAATTCTTATTTTAATTAATCTAATATCTGCTTGTAAGTAATAACACTTATCATTAAATCCCTCTCTCATTTCACTTAAAAAAATTCCCCTCTCAAGGCGCCTTAATACCTATTAGTTACATTCCCCAACACCCCCTCTCGAGGCATATAATTAACAAACTAATGCAATAAATACTATAATCACGTGCACCCTCCTATAAAACCAACAACCTCTCAATCAATTGATCTTTCTAAGTTTATATCTTGATTATCCAACCATTAAACCTCTTTCTCGAGTTAATTTAATAGTTTACGATCAATTTATTTGTGGCTAGTAAATAAAATGCAGTAATCACATAAGGTACAAAACAAAACCTCAGAATAGATTAATCAACATAAAGAATTAAGAGTTCCTACAATCAAAATTACATCCTAAAAATTAAAATTGCTTAGCCTAACATCATATAAAGTTTGCAACACAAAGAATTAGATAAATAAAAGATCATACTCAAGGTTAGATATTGTTCTTCGTCTTTGCTTTCTTCTTCTTGCTCTTGCTGTCAATAGAAATAAAACCAATAATCGATTAATCAAAACCCTAATATAATGATCTATTTATAGTTGTGCTTCAAAACAACTCGTGAAAAACACTTTTAAAAAAAACTAAAAAGTGACCTAAACGCACTACTACTGTCATGGACCGTGATAGCTTTGCTATGCCTAAAATCTCATCCAAAATTAGAACTTTTTGTTAACCTTGCTGCATTACCGCGGTAGTGCGTTTGCTGCCCTTTTTTCTTTCTTCAACGCAATTTTACCATGGTAGCTTTGTACACTACTACGGTAATGCTTTAGATCTTTGCAATTCTTGAGCTTATCCACGTCTTCTTTCCTTGTGCATCAATATAAGCACATGAAAACCATATTGAAATTCTCTAACTATGCAAATGATATGCCATGCTCATATGAATGTTTATGTGCTAATTATAAACAAACATGAGCTATTTCCTACATAACCCATGCAAAACATATGCAAAATACATATAATATAGTTGCTATGCAATGTATATATATATATATACACACAACAACAACAACAAAGATAATGTGTAGAAGTAAAAACCTTATAAAAGGAGGGAATGAGAAAGTGGAGAAAACAAAAGGAGATGAAAGAAATTATAACATGTTATAATCTACGATTAAATAGAAGTAGAGAAAGAGATCAATAGAGGAGAAAAGGAGAAAGAAAGGAGTTAAAAAAACATGTATTCTCTTGATTATAAGACAGTCGCACTAAATCATTTCTTCTTTTGTGCAACGGTTATGATACTGCAATACGCTTTGTTACAATTTGTTATTTCTTAGATTAAGAGCTTGGTTGGTTAGAACATTGTCATAAGATTGGGACACCTGTGAACAACATCAATGATCAACATTGCAACTAATTCTGTATAAATAAGAACATTGTAGGGGCTCTCAATGCACATACCATTCTACACTTTTGTCATGTTTCTCTATCTTTTCTATATCCTTTGTTTTTCCTATATGGTATCAGAGACATAAGGCCACCGCTATATCCAACAGTTCATCAAATTCTGCTCCTTCAAACCGACAAGTGACCAACACTGTCTCATCTATCTTTTTGTTTGGAAGTTCACTTAGCCAACATATGATAGTCAAACTAGAAATCGATCATTCTTCCGGTTATTAGGGGCTACAAATTAGATGGTTACCTTCTGGCACCAAGTGCCATCCTCCTTCATTCATTGAAGGAACAACCACAATCAATCAAGAATTTGAAGATTGGATAAACAAGGACCAAATGCTCTTAGGATGGTTGTTCAATTCATTAACTAAATCAGTAGCGTCTCAGGTAATCAGCCATACAACCTCGCAATCACCCTGAAAGACAATTGAAGATCTCTGTGGTGTTCACAATAGAACACGAATCCAAATATGCAGAATATGTATACAAACCACACAAAAGGGATCCTAACAATTGCTCAATATCTAAATAAAATGAAAAAAATTCGTAGATAGTTTGTTTGCTGTGGGTCACTCTTTATTAATGCCTGATTTAATATTATGCATGCTTGCCAGCTTAGATGTTGAATTTCTACCCATCACCACCCATCTCTACTAAGCTTTCATACAAAACTTTAGTTATTGAACAAAGTTGTTGCTATGAACAATACGAGTATCAATAATTTTTCATCTGCAAATGTAGCATTCAAAACGAATCAACCAAGCAACAAACAACTAGCTTAGAACAATAATCCCATGATAGGAAATAACAAGAATAATCAATCTCATACCTTTTCTGGCTCTTATTGAGGGGGTGATTGTGGTGCCCATGTCTGAAGTGGACGAAGCAACAACCAAAACAAACCCACATGCCAAATTTGTGGAAAATATGGTCACTCAGCCATAATCTGTTACTATAGAGGAGATAACAGTTACATTGGGACCATCTCAACAACAACCATCTCCCAATGCTTTCATTGCTACCCCTAAAAATGTCATAGACAGTGCTTGGTATGCAGATAGTGGTGCCACAAACCATTCCACAACTGATTCGTCAACATTGTGCAATCGTTCTGAATACTCAGGCAACCAACAACTGGCAGTAGGTACTCTCAGAACACCCTCTCTTCCTAGTTTTCTTCTTTAGTATAATACCGTGTGTGTTCCTTCTATCAAGAAAAGTCTTATATCAGTTTCTCAACTCACAAATGACAATATTGTTTTCTTAAAATTTCACTTTTACTGTTGTTTGATGAAGGATGCTCGAACCAAAGCTGTGCTCCTCAAAGGGATTCTTAGAGATGGTTTTTATGAACTATCTCAATCCACATCTCCATCAACTAGTCAACCTTCTTTTTTGTTGTGTTTTACAAAACCTCTATTATTTGCTTATGTGTTATGGCACGCGATATTGGGTCACCCATCTCATTTTACTTTATCTCAAATACTTCGACAATGTAATCAATCCACTTTTTGAAATAAATTGGTTGTTTGTTGTTCATGTCAATATGGAAAATCTCATGCCCTTTCATTCAATATGTCTACTCAAGAGCCTCAGATTTACTTGCACTAATTCACATGGATGTTTGGCGACCAACCCCAATTTCATCACACAAAGGTTTTAGATATTACATATACTTTGTTGATGACTTTTCAAGATTTACATGGATCTATCCTCTCAAAGCAAAATCTCAAGCATTTTTTGTCTTTCTTATCTTCAAGAAACTTGATGAAAACCTCTTTTCAAAGAAGATAAAGTATGTTCAATTTGATTGGGGAAGGGAGTACAAATCTTTCTCTTCATTTTTAACCCATCATGGCATTGCTTTCCAACATCCTTGTCCTACACCCATGAACAACATGGATGAGCTGAGCGTAAACATCGCCATGCAATTGAAATGACACTCACTTTACTCGCTCATGCGAAATTACCTTTAAATTATTGGTGGGAAGCTTGACAAGTTTTTATTTTCCTCATCAATAGATTGCTACCACTAACGCTCAAAGGTTGTTCTCCTTATCAGATTATTTAAAAAAAAAATAATCAAATTTGAGTATCATGAGAAGTTTTGGTTGTGCTGGTTACCCATGTTTAAGAACCTATAATCAACACAAATTCCAGTTTCGATCCGAAAAATGTGTTTTCATTGGTTATAACTCCTCTCACGGGGGCTACATCTGTTTAAGTGCAACAGGTAGAATCTTCATTTCAAGATATGTAGTCTTTGATGAAATAGAGTTTCCTTACACTACCTTATTTCAATCCTCGTCACCCATTTCCAACTCGTCTCAAATACCTTACTCTTCAATCCATTTAACTCCTTCTTCTTCAACACCTATTGATTCCTTTATCACCTCAGGCTCCAATTCTTATTTACACTCGTCTCCCAACACCTCTAACTCATCACCGGCACCTCTTGCACCCTCCAATCCTACTCCCTTATCAACACCCATCCTATGGTCACTAGAGCACGACAAGGTATATTCAAACAAAAAATTTTCTCTAAACTGTCAGTTCTGTTGATTTTATTGAATCATATTTTGTTCAGGAAGCACAATAGTCTTCTCAATGAAGGAAATCAATGAAAGCTAAATATGATGCACTTGCTAACTGCAAGACATGGTCTCTTGTACCACCACACCCTTCTCAAAATCTTGTTGGTATTCTTTGGGTCTTCAAGATCAAATGAAATGTGGATGGTTCCATTCATCTTTATAAAACCTGTTTAGTAGCAGAAGGTTTTCATCAACTACCTGACATTGATTTTTATGATATTTACAGTCCAATTGTCAAGCCACCTACTGCTAGAATTCTATTAGCATTGATTGCCTCCCGTAATTGGTTTGTAAGGCAACTAGACAGCAATAATGCTTTCTTTCTATTAGTTACATAGCAATTAACATTAATCTAGGGAAATTATTGCAATTTAGAAGAAATAAAGGGAGAATTAGTGTAAGAATTGCATAATTAGTAGCATTGGCATATAGTTTGGGGATTTGCATTGTTTAATGTCTTTATAAGCTTTGTTTTTAAAGTTTTAAAGCTCTTTTATGAGGAAATGATGTCTGGGAAAGGAAATTGAGTGTATTGCAGGATACAGGTTGAAGCTCAAAGGAAGAATACATCATGTGAAGGAAAATAGGAGAAGAAATCATGAAGAAGTACTAGAAGACCGCGGTCCAACAACTGAAGATCACGGTAACTAAAGAATGACTGCACCAGGAGAAAGCCCACAGGTGACTGCGGTCCATAAACTGGTGACCGCGGTTACCAGAATGAGATGTGCGCACGATAATTGCAGACTGCGGTAGACAAAATCGGGAGGATTTTGATTTTCTGTCAAAGACATTACTGACTGCGGTTTGTGACCGCGGTCATTCGAGTGATTTTCAAAATTTTCATATTTTTTAGGGCTTTTTCAGTGCAGGACTATATATAGGAAAGGGTTATTAGAGCCGAACAACCCTAATTCAGAAAGAAACCACTGGTGATGGCTGTGGAGAACAAAAACTTGTATTCCAACTGGGAATTGAGGTTTATTCTAAAGATTTGAGTATGTTTTATTTCTTTGAATATAGTTTCATGTTTTCTATTAAATTCATGTCAAGATAATTAGTCTTCTTGTTTGGGATGTGATGTTCAATGCATAATTTGTGATATCTTATTGTGGTTATTGAATTAGAGACTCTATTCCATATTGTAAGGACTTAATGCTTTATGTTTACTGGCCATAGACATAACGAACTCAGCACTTTAGTCTAACTCGGAAGAGAGGCCTAAAGGGTGGATGTCACAGTTTGGACTTAGAATGGTTGATTAATCGGGAGGTTATTGACTGATCCAACGGGTTGCATAGGGACTGTTGAACATAACACTTAGGTTGTTAAGTTAACACCTTGAAAGAGGGCTTTATGAAACAAATCTAGTGAATGTTGAAGTACCTCGGGAGAGGGTTTCAACTATTGATGCAAAAGCTCATAGTTTAGATAATTCATGATTAAAACGAAGGATCACAGATTATGCAACGACATTCACTATCCTAGACACATTTTTGAATAGATTTCTTAATATAGATTTATTGTTTTTGTTTAGAGAAGTTTTTAGATCACAATTGAATCCAACTACATTCAGTTAGAGTCTTGATAAAAGCCCAATCAGTAGTAAACTGGGATTTGAGATTACTAATCAACCCTTTTTCCTTGAGGACGATATCCGGTCTTACCGGTTTATACTTGAGCAAAACTGTATGCTTGCAGGTTGAGCAACACTTTCATGATTATCAAGGAATCTATTTACATGCTTGAGCCTGAAGGCTTTGTTGACTCTTCAAAACCTACTCATTTGTATCATCTTCACAAAGCCATATATGGACTCAAATAGGACCCACGGGCTTGGTTCGCTAGACTTTGCTCCACTCTAGTTTTATTGCACTTTAGAGTTTCCATACTGAATCTTCATTATTTATAAACAAATCTGGCAACATTCTGCTATACGTAATGGCCTATGTTGATGAGATTATCATCATAGGGAACTCACAGTCACACATTTAGCTCTACATTCAATTGCTAAGCAAGTAATTCCCCTTGAAGGACCTCGGTGAGTTGCATTATTTCTTGGGCATCAAAGTATATAGAGATTCATCAGGAATGCATCTTTCTTAAGAGGCATATGTACAATCTCTTCTCAAGAAGGCTGGTATGCTCAATTGCAAGCTAATACCTACACCGTGTGTAGTTGGCAAATACATGTCATTTACATCTGTATCTCCATTCAATGTTGTCCCTCTGTATCACAATCTGATTGGGGGATTACTGTATCTCACAAACACCAAGCTAGACCTATCTATCGCTATGAACGGATTAAGCCAATTCCAATAGAATCTTATCGTTGATAATTGGTAGACATTGAAAAAGGTCTTGTGATACATAAAAGCTACTCCATCGGCTAGTTTACATGTCAAACCAAATTCTCAATTGATAGTCACCTCTTACTCAGATGCCGACTGAGCTTCGTCACATGAGGATAGACATTCCATTGCATGCTACCGTGTTTATTTTGGAGATACATTACTATCATCGCAATCAAAGAAGCAACATTTTATAGCACGATCAAGCATTGAATGTAAATACAGGGGATTGGCGCATATAGTAGCAAAGGTCACTTGGATCCAATCCCTTTTCACTAATATTCATCATCCCACCCTCTCTCCACCAGTTATCTGGTGTGACAATATGAGTGCTAACTCTCTTGCTGCCAATCCAATTTTTTATGCATGAACGAAACATGTAGAAATTGATGTCCACTTCATTCACTACAAGGTGCTTCAAAGCAAGCGACAAGTTTGCTATGATCCTTCTTGTTATTAGGTAGCAGATTGCCTCACTAAGTTAATGATATCATCTCGGTTACAGTTTATGCGCTCCAAACTTGGAGTGGTTTCATGACCCCTGTGTTTGCAGGGAGATATAAGACAATCACACTGAATCATTTCTTCTTTTGTGCAACAGTTATGATACTACATTACATTCTATTACAGTTTGTTATTTCTTGGATCAAGAGCTTGGTTAGTTAGAGCATTGTCATAAGATTGGGACATTTGTAGACAACATCAATGATCAGCATTATAACTAATTCTCCATAAGTAAGAACATTGCAAGAGCTCCCAATACACAAAGCATTCTACACTTCTTTCATGTTTCTTTATCTTTTCTACGTCCTCTATTTTTCTTCTGTAGGGGCTCCCAATACACAGTACACTCTATTACAATTTGTTATTTCTTGGATCAAGAGCTTGGTTAGTTAGAGCATTGTCATAAGATTGGGACATCTGTAAACAACATCAACGATCAGCAGGATAACTAATTCTCTATAAATAAGAACATTGTAGGGGTTCCCAATACACTGAGCATTCTACACTTCTTTCATGTTTCTTTGTCTTTTCTACATCCTTTGTTTTGCTTATATTGATCAAGATAATTTGATTGACCATAACAACAAAAAAAATAATGATATCATAAAAATAAATTACGTTTGCAAGAAACAAAATAGAAAGAATTAAAATAACATGAAACACAAGATTTTAGTATATAAAACAATTCACTATAGAAGGAATTATTTTACAAAAATTGAATATTTTAATAAAATGTTTCGTTATTGTAAATCTTTCTAACGATTTTTTCTCCTCTCTCTACACTACAACAAACTTAGTATTTAGCAATGAAACTATTCGTTGCTAAACAGTAATTTTTTGTTGTTAAAACTTTTTAGCAATAAAAAAATTTTGTTGTTATGTTTGTTGCTAATAGTGCGTGACAGTCATAAATTAACAACAAATAATTAATTCGTTGCTAATAGCTTATTAAGCAACAAAAATATTTTGTTACTAAAAAACATCTATAGCCACAATTTATTTCGTTGCTAAAAGTTTATTTTAACAACAAATTAATTTGTTGCAACATTAAGATTTTAGCAACACAATTTTATACTTTATCAACAATAATTTTTGTTACTAAATTACGTAATTAGCAATAATATTTGTTGTTATTTAGTTGCTTCAACAACAAAAAAAATTATAAAATGAACAAATTTCTTTTGTAATAATTTATATATTGATAACAATAATAATACACATAAGTTTTACTTTTACAAAAATATCTTAACATACACAAATAGCTAAATTATAAAATAAATTGATGGAGATGTTGTCTTGTCCATTCTCACTATGGACTTCCTTTTCTACATCTTCATCTGATGATCTTCTGTTGCTGTTGCCGCTGATGACTTTGTCGCTAGTACTGCTTTTGCTGTTGCTGCAGCAGTAGCTTCTGCCTCTAGCATCTTTGACATGTTCTTTTGAAGCTCAACATTTAACGAAGCCAATGCTATCTCAGTCTCTGATTCCCTCTGTTTCAGTTCATTCAACTCCTTTGTGTCTTCTAGCTCAGCTTCAAGTTTCTTCAACATACTTGTTAAAACAACTTCGTTCTTCTCATGATAATGTCCAATTCCAACCACCTGTAGAAGAACATTTCTTGGAATATTTTTAACTCACCAAATTGACAGAAATAGATTTATAAGTCATGGACCATCACAGGCGTACCTGGCCTGGAAAGAATGAAGATTTGGGTATTTTCTGTAAGTCTAGTCTCACATGTTGCCCTCCAGAATGTTCAACACTGTGGTGGCCAAAAACCATATTTATAACAACAAATTAAGTAAAAGCATAAAAACATCATAGGAAGATACATAGACCATTATCCCAAGGATGCTCTTCAAGTCCCATACGAATGACATTAATATACTCACGTTCTTGTTAGTACCATGCAAATTTAGAATAATGATGGAGTATTACAATGAAAAACCCTAGTTCCAAACAGCAAAATCTAATTGCATAAACAACATTTGATGTATATGCAAATTACACTCACCACCATTCTCATCCACTAAAATCCCATATAAGACCAGCAAAAGGTTGTAAGTTAAATCTTTATCCTGAGCGACCACACTCAACATGGACATACCATCCAATAGGAAAAAAGTGAGCTGTAAAGAGAATAATCATATTTCCATTGAAGTTAAAGACGAACACTCTACACAGCCCAAAAAAAATGCTGAAATTCATCAGTAGACCATTGTTTTAACAAGTACAAACACAAATAATTAAGTGTACATGTTTAATGTAAGACTACAAAATCAACCTGCTTAGCCTCACTCACAACAACAGAGAGTGTTGCCTTAGAAATAACATGCCCAAAAGCCCGATACAACATATATCTGAAAATATTTTGCATTCTTAGTAGGAAAAGACTGACAGTTTATACCATGCTCTAAAAATGAAAATGGGCACAAAGGAATAGGTAAGGTAAACTAGAAGTTCAAGAATCAACTTAGGACAATGTTATTAATTTTTAAATATGTAACATACCTCAATAATGCAAAAATATGATTACAGCATTCAACTCTTATTCATGTAAAACATGTTTCACTTGATTTCATGGAAAAATGTGATAGACGAAGACCAAGCTGTAGACATTTTTTATAACAGTTTGAGCAAGTCATCAACTTAGCTCAAATTTGTCTAACCTTGTGGAAAATTTGGGTAGTTTCTGTAAGTCTAGTCTCATACGTTGCCCTCCTGAATGGTCAACATTGTGGTGGCCAAAAACCATATTTATAACAGCAAATTAAGTAGAGTTTGGTCACTGCAACTGCTCATATGGTAGACTTATACTATTCATAATTATATACTGTAAACTGTCAAATAAGTCCATGCCTAATTGAAAATAATTTTAAGTTTTAGGTGAACTATGGAAGATACACATTCCAAATTAGTGTGTGCCTCTGGAATGAGAATATCATGTTTTAACTTTCAAGTTCAAACTTAAACGTTGTTTTTACCTCTAACTTGGCATTTCTTTTCATTGCTTATACAAGGAAAAGTGGTCCATAAGTAACTACAAAATTTGGTCAAATGATCATCAATTTCAGGAAGAAATAAATTAAGCTGCCAGCAATTAAGCAGAAAAAAATGTAGGAAACGTGAATATACTTTGAACCAATGTCCACACCTATGGTAAGATACTCAAGGAGAAAACAATATGAATTATTTATGCACGTGGCTAGAAAGAAACCAAATCAAAAAACTGTGTGAGACATTAAACTAAATGTAGTATCCCATACTTCCATATATTAGGAGCCAAAAATAGGATGCTGCCTGGTGGTGACTCGAAGAACAGCTTGGGCACTTAATGGGGAAAGTTTGGATTAACAAAAGTGCTCCCAGAAGTCTACCTCTGGCTGCTCAGATTCTACAGCTATCAAATATTGATTGGAAAATAAAAACTAAGCAGCATCTCAAGATGTATAAATAAAGAGGAGAATAGAATGAAACTCAAGTTGTATTCGTCAAAATGATACTTATATAACAATTATCTACTATTTGTGATTATTTTTATGATAACCTTTTTTAATTACAAACCTCTTCTCTACTAGCAAGCAATGGTTGCAGAGAACACTGAAGGAAGAAGAGATTTACATGGCAGTGGTAGTAACAATACTATCAAATTTATGAATATTGAGAAACTGATTAGTTTAGTTATAGCATAGTAAGAATTATAAACATGCACACTCTTCTGTTATAGCATAGTAACAAGCATAATTTATCTCTACTGACCTATTAATTTAAATGTTCAACAATGGAGCAAGTGGTTCACATATATGTACAAATTCTGTTTCTATTCACTTGATGAACCAAGTTGGATTCATTCCTAGCATAGTAAGAATAAATTCACGTTGCACAAAAGTTAATTAAAAGTAAAGTCCCTACCTATTGATCAGGGGATACTACACAAACCTAGAGTACCTGTTGGCTGAGAAGAGCAATTGGCGTAACAACCTGTAAAAAGATCAATATGGTCCCCAACAAAGCATCTATCACCTTAAATTAATAGTCTCTATGGAAAAGGTGGTTGTTTTACCAAATTATAAGTATCAACTATTCCACGTGATTTTCAAAAGAAGCAACCAAGAGACATCATTTGAAATCACAAATCTTAGCCCTTAGAATATGACCCAATCGTTGAGCTTCCTGACGTCACAAGCCAGCATGAGATGAGATCTGGATAATTACATTTGCCTCAGATATATCTATTGAGTTATCTCCCACCTGCAGCAACCCAAAAACAATAAAAGATAAAATTGGATGTAATAGCTTTATAACAAAATTTCTCACTATCTCCCTATCTATCTATGAATGGAGAAGTATAGAAAGCAAATAGAGGGACTTATGGAGATGTAGAGAACTAAATCATTGAATCCATAATAGTTTATGCAACATGATGAAACAAAATCTAATTAAAAGTATCTTGTCCTAGAGGCCATATTAGTACCAAAACACGAAATTTGGAGTATCAAATAAAGAGATGTAGAACTAGATATATTTATAAAAATTCATGATTGTACCTTTGAAAGGAAAACAGTATTTACATCTGGACTATGCTTGAATGCATATAGGGTTCTTGTGCTTTCATTGTGGCTAGACCTAAAAAATTTAATTAGTAAAGAAAAGAACGCACAAATAGAAGCGCACAATGAAAAGAAAAAGATTAAGCATATGGTAGACAACCTTGTAGCACCATAAATCATTGGTTTCCGAAGCGTCATGGCATACTCGATAAGTGCAAAAAGGTTATTAGTAATGATACACATTCAATGTTTCCAAGACATCACAAATGCAGTCCATGGCATAGGCCATTTATAACTGGCACAAAGGTGACAATTTAGGTATACTATGACCTTCTTCAAAAAAATTTATAAAATTTCAATGGGTTCAATGCAGAAGAGAAGAATTTACCATATATATAAAGAAAATAATTTTAACAATATTTTACTTTTTTCATCTAACTACTCAAAATATTCTTTTTTTAAAAAATTATTAAAGCATGAATATGAGTAAAAGTATAAATTAAAGAAGATAATTCAATTATACCAAAACTTAAATTGAAATTCTCTTAAAAAAAATTTCTAATCTTTTGGTAGCAATCACATACTCTTCCAAACTGCTACTCTTCACCCAAACTTTAGGGTTGGACCGTCCTCTACCACAGGAGGTTTAAATGATTTTAATAACTGTTTACTTATCTCTAACTTATGTATGTGATCCTGTTTGTATAACTTTATTGCTAAAGTAGAGCTATTTGTTATAAGAAACTGATCGAGATAAGATTAAACTATTTTTAGTTTCCAATTTTTGTTTAAGATAAGTTGAAAAGAGATTATTATTATTTTTTTTTCACCTATCTAAAAATTTATTCTACTCTTATACGATAAATCAACCTTACCTACCTACATGTAATTTAGCCCAAGTAGCATGCATTGGTGGTTTGAAATTAAGCCTAAGTAGTATGTAATTTGCCACTAAAATTTCATTTTAAAGATAATTTCAAGTCAAATATAAGTATGATTATAAGTAAAAATTATGACAATGTTTCACTAAAGATTTAAAAGTTAAATTACAGTTTTAAAAATAAAACTGTAATTTAACCCATTGAAATTTTATAAAATTTTATATCTGAAAGAACTAAATTGATACAATGTAGAAGAGAAAAATAAAACCTATCGAAATAGGGTAATTAGGTGGTGATTTTACCATGATTTAACAAGGAACTAAAAGAGACATACCTTGACATTTTGCCATGATTTAACAATGCATATTCATCAAAAAGCCTGAGCTTCAGCTCAATCAATCCCTCTCCTCCAACCATTAATAATTAATCTTTTACACAAAAACCCACTTGCTTATGAGAATGAAACATAACAGAAACAAGAAAGAAAATGAACAACTAACAAAAATAAGAAAGAAAATGAACAGTTGATATGAGGATGAAACATTACTATAATGGGCTAGCTACTGTTGTAACATTTAGTAGATTCATGAGCTACAAAATAAAGAATGTGAAATAGAAAGCTAGATGAGGCATGGTCATCTTTTGAGCCTTCATTGTTGACAACACTTTCAATCCTAGAATTTCACAGTGAATGTCACTTATCAAACTACAACAACACATGCAAAAGCAAAAATAGAACAAAACTGGAAAAAAATGTGAATGTGGAGAGAAAAATCCACAGGACCATTTCTATACGCAGAAAGTAAAGGGACCAATGGCAAAAGTGTAGCATAATACGTGGACAAAATGCATATGACTGATGGTATGTATAGTAAATTCCACATAAGTCCCTGAAATCCAAATATAACGGAATGCAAGGATGGAGAAAAATAGGCAAGTTGCAGCAACATTAGGGGATAAGAAGTATTCAATAGAATGACAAATAGATAATTAAAAATGAAGAGATAAATGAGAACTTAAAAGCACTAAAAAGAAAAACAAACAAAATACAAATCAAATAGAAGAAGAGATAAGACATTTTTCACCAAAATAATCCATCACAAGAAACTACTATACACACAAAATCATCATTCTTCAACCAACACCAAACGAGTGCCATAAACAACAAAGTTCAAAACTCAAGGCTGAACACAAAATCTAGAAAGAAATGTTTAAAAACAAAGAAGCTCAAATTCAAATATTTATTCACTAGATCTAGCAACAAAGAAAGATAAATTAAATGTAGATTGTTGTTCAATCAAAAAGGTAATATCAGCCTCCAAATTGTTGTTCAATCAAAAAGCCTAGAACTTCAGCTCATTCAATCCCTCTCCTTCAATCATTAATAATTAATCTTTTACACAAAAATTCACTTGATTATAAGGATGAAATATAACATAAACAAGAAAGAAAATGAATAGCTCAAATGAGGATGAAACATTACCATAAAATATTAGAGAAAGGTTCTGCCAAAAGGCGTACTACAGAAACTCTACTAAACAAGCAAAGTAGTTGTTCTCACTCAATATTAGAAGTGGTTTTGGCTTACTTTCGAACAGAAGCAGTAACACCTTACAGAAGCTACATATGAGCATTAACAATATGAACAAATAATAAGAAACTGATATTTAAGCAGAACAAGTTGCCAAGTTGGAATTAGAAGAGTTAGAGAACAGGAAAAAAGACCAAGTCATAAATTATCAACTTATCTCAAATTTAAATCTCCTGATTTCAGGCAACAACATTAGTTCAAGGTCCATCACTTTCAATTTGAGTATGAGATGTTATGGTATAATCTTTGTCATATAACATGTGTTGTAAGTTCTACAATTTGCTCGACTACATCTATGACTCTCCTTGGATATTGTAATTTACATTCTCCTAAAATATGATTCTTGTTTCTCCTTTGATTACAGAAAGTGCACGGTGAACCAAGTATACCGATTGGAGAACATGAAAATTCAAAGAGCTAAAGAATCATAAATTAAAAAGTTTTAGCACCTATCTGACACAATCAAACCAAAAAATGATGATCAGCACAAATGTCCTTAGTAAACAAATCGACAACTAAAAGTCCAAAACAATCTCATTTATAGAGTACAACATCTAGGTCTTCGATTTCAATTCCTCAATGCATAGTCTCCAGAGAGATGATCCCAAAACAATAGATCAAGAACATTACACCACAACCAAAAGTAACATTTAGATCTAGAAAAGAATAAATCCAAAGCGAGAGAGGAGATAGCGAGGAAGGCTGACGTAGAATCTTGAAGTTTAGCCATAGATTTGTTCTCGACTCCGAGTACTATGGTGCAGCCATATTGAGCCATTTTTTCCCACTTTCTTCTTCTAGTATTTGCTCTACTTTTGAAGGAGAGCAAGAGTGGAATACGAAGTGTTGAAGAAACACGAAATGAACTATATATTCTCCTAAATCGATCGATGGATGAAGCTTGCCTTCTACTAGTGTTTCTTCTTCCTCCTCCTCCTCCTCGTCCTCCTCCTCCTCTTCTACTTCTTCTTCTTCTTCTTCTTCTTCTTCTTCTTCTTCTTCTTCTTCTTCTTCTTTTGTTCTGCTAGGGTTTCTTCTACTAAATCGAGCCATTTGGTTGAGTTGGGATTTGTTGCGATTGAAGATGCAAACGACAACATTAAACGTCTTGTTTTTAAGTGTTACCAACAGCTTGTTGCAATGTTATTTAAAAAAAAAATACAGTAACAAAAGTAATGTTTTGTTGCTAAAATAATATTAATTAACTTTTTTTTTTGCAACAAAAAAATTATTCTTTATTACTAAAGGTAATATTTTGCAACAAAAAAGTTTGTTGCTATTTTGGTTAATTTTTTTTATAAAAACTTAGTACAAAGGTAATATTCTCGTTGTTAGAAGTAGTATATTGCAATAAAAATAACATATTGTTGGTAAAAGCGATATTTGGCAACAAAAAATTATTTATTGCTAAATACTAAAATTGTTGTAGTGCTATTCTTTTCTTCAATTTTTCTGATACTTTCCAACTCATTAGTCTCTTTTATTTATTTTTTTAAGTAATATAGTTATACTCATAAATAAAAAAAAGTAATAGAAACAATTATGAGAAGTGATAACAGATACACTGAGTGAGAAAATGGTACTAATTTCTTTTTTCTTTTCCAACGGGGCGAAGTTACTTATAAAAAATCTAATAAACATTTAACTTAGGTTAATTAGTTCAAGTTATTAACTATGTATAATGTATACCCGTTTTGGATTATGAGCGGTAATATGATTTTTTTTTTTCGAATGCCCAAAAAATGTTTGTCATTTGTTTAGAATTAATAGATAAAGAAAAAGAATTCTATGAATTATATATCTCAACTACTAATTACTAATTGCCATCTTATGGAAAAAAAAAAGCATGCAAATCTATATAAATATAGAGCTCGCCGTGAATGTATTTGACACTTCAAATATTGAAATGCTTATGAAGTGATGGTCATGGCATCTAAAATTATTTATTAATTTCTAGTATTAGTGGCGGCACGGAAAAGGTGGACATATTGAAGTACATACCTAATGTCTCTGTTTCTTTGTAGTTTCTATTTATTAATCCACTTAGAAGCAAAGCAAACGATAATTTTCAAACTTTTTCATTTTTCAACATAATCCGCAAAGATTTGATCATCAAGTCAATAATATTCATGCTTTTCCTTTCCACAGTGATGATAATAAAAAAAGATTAATTAGTCAGTCATATATATTCCAAATTCTTCTTTTCATGGAAGTGACCTCAATCACCCACCATAAAATAATTTCTAGCTTGTAGGCGCCCTGTTATCTATCCCAATCTTTCCTTCCTACTTTCTTATAACTAATATATATATATAGCTTTCTTTTAATGTGTGAGTGTAAATGATTTTGATGGCACTTCTGAGGTAATTAAGAATCTCTCCCCTCCCCCCTTCTCTCTCTTGGGGCGGGGGACCAAAAAAAAAAAAAGAAAGAAAAGAAAATCGCATGACTATCGTGGTACCCAAACTGGGTACTATGCTAGTGTGTCACAATTTGAGAAAATACTATTTTTTGTGTGCAGTATCACAATACTGCAATTAAAAACTTAAAAATTTTGACAAAGATGTAGTACCATGGTATCGCGACATGATACTGTGGTACTACGATTAGAAAAGTTGGAATGTTGGGTACAAACATGATATTGCGGTCCCTAGACATGGTAATATGACTAAAATTCAAAAATGGAAGGTCTGTAGTGTCGAGGGATCGAGTCATCTATATATATAGCTCTCTTGCACAGAGGAAACCCTAATCGCACAATTCTTTCTGCAGCCACTCGCCTTAGCCGTTTTCAGCAACTCCCTCTTCTCTCCCACGCACCCTAGATCGAGTTTCCATTGTTCGTTCTTCTTCCAACTGCCATACGATTGATCAAGGAGCAATCGCACAAATAGAGTGTTGCAACTACGCGGTAGAACCTTGGAACTGTGACAACATGCATTAAAAGGTAAGATTCAACTCTCAGACATTCATATAAGTTCTGTATTGTGATTTGTGGTGAATGAAATCAATCGAAATGACTTGTAATAGAACACTAGAGACATTCATGATCTTTCATTGGAGACAAACAGAAGAGGCACGATTAACAGTAAGGTATAATATCATTTAACCCCACATGATATTCATTTTAGATAACAGAGAGTAATGTACAGCAAGGTTGTGTGTAAAAGTAAAGGAAGATGGACGAGGCGAGAATAGTCTTGCATTACTGCGGTAACACTAGAAATACCGTGATAATGCGATGAACTTTTCATTTTGTTTTTTGAGTCATTCGTGCACTAAACCTTGACCACCATGTACTGGCTTTATACTGCAATACTAAGAGACTACCAGACACCATATAGTAGTTATTTTACACTTTTCTGCACATAACCCAACCATTTGACTTGAAAATCATTTGACTATGCTACTATGCTAGTGTGTCACAATTTGAGAAAATACTATTTTTTGTGTGCGTATCACGATACTGCAATTAAAAACTTAAAAATTTTGACAAAGATGTAGTACCATGGTATCGCGACATGATACTGTGGTACTACGATTAGAAAAGTTGGAATGTTGGGTACAAACATGATATTGCGGTCCCTAGACATGGTAATATGACTAAAATTCAAAAATGGAAGGTCTGTAGTGTCGAGGGATCGAGTCATCTATATATATAGCTCTCTTGCACAGAGGAAACCCTAATCGCACAATTCTTTCTGCAGCCACTCGCCTTAGCCGTTTTCAGCAACTCCCTCTTCTCTCCCACGCACCCTAGATCGAGTTTCCATTGTTCGTTCTTCTTCCAACTGCCATACGATTGATCAAGGAGCAATCGCACAAATAGAGTGTTGCAACTACGCGGTAGAACCTTGGAACTGTGACAACATGCATTAAAAGGTAAGATTCAACTCTCAGACATTCATATAAGTTCTGTATTGTGATTTGTGGTGAATGAAATCAATCGAAATGACTTGTAATAGAACACTAGAGACATTCATGATCTTTCATTGGAGACAAACAGAAGAGGCACGATTAACAGTAAGGTATAATATCATTTAACCCCACATGATATTCATTTTAGATAACAGAGAGTAATGTACAGCAAGGTTGTGTGTAAAAGTAAAGGAAGATGGACGAGGCGAGAATAGTCTTGCATTACTGCGGTAACACTAGAAATACCGTGATAATGCGATGAACTTTTCATT
Organism: Tinospora cordifolia; assembly: GCA_030144865.1. Taxonomy (NCBI): domain Eukaryota; kingdom Viridiplantae; phylum Streptophyta; class Magnoliopsida; order Ranunculales; family Menispermaceae; genus Tinospora; species Tinospora cordifolia. The sequence continues at coordinate 3,146 of JAJIYU010002727.1, read as the reverse complement.
TTGTTTTTTGAGTCATTCGTGCACTAAACCTTGACCACCATGTACTGGCTTTATACTGCAATACTAAGAGACTACCAGACACCATATAGTAGTTATTTTACACTTTTCTGCACATAACCCAACCATTTGACTTGAAAATCATTTGACTAGAAGTTTGGAAAGTATAAATATAAACAACACTGAGAAATGGTTTAAAATTCTTCAAGTTTAAAGACTCAACAAGAGTTGAGTATTGAAGCAGGGATTAGAACAAGTTGAACAAAGAATCAGGTGGGGATGGTTATGTTGCTCCCTAGTCTTATTTAAGTTTTAAATGTTGAACATGATTGTTGTTTATTTTACTTGAATGCCTAAAAACATGCTAGGGTATGATTTGAATGATGTATGATTGCATGAATATTGTGACAACATGTTTTATGTACCTATATTAATACTTACATGTTTTGATATCATGAGATGTGTAGTATTCAATTTTAACTGTCGTGAAAGGGTCAACATGATTAAAGTACTTGAACCATGATGCATCGTATTTGATGAATTGATATTCTTGCTAGTTGTGAGATGCTGATGATATTTGAGTGAAGTTAAATTAAGATTCGAACCACATACTGACGCAGTGATCTATGGGGGATCACTTTGGGTGTTCTCGCAATTGGAATAATGATCAGTCTGTAGTTCCCAATGACAAAATGATGGTTGAGTCCCTAGATCTTGGTGATGGAGCGACGGGTAAGACCCTAACTCCCGCGTTGAGTGATAGGTGTGCTCCTATATCCCATTAGAATTTGGCACTTTGTGCATTTTCCTTTTTTTTTTCCTTATGATATGATGATAATGATGAGAGAACCGTAGGAGTTAGTCTTTTGATCTAATTAACAACTGTTGAACAATTGAATGTTTGAAACGCTTAATGTATGTCAAGTGTTTGCATGTTTGATATTTTGACTTGAATATTACTATGGATGATTCACTGGGCTCTTGAGCTCACCCTACATTTCTGTTTCAGGTGACATATGAGGCGGTGTGTTTTGTCCAACACAATCTGAAGTGTTGATTAGGGTAAACCTCACGGTTGGGGTTGTTTTTTTCTAATGTTTTAGAAGCATTTGTTATGAACTGAGCATTCGACCCATAAGGCTATTTTACGTTGTTAGACACTTTTATGGTTTGGATTTGGGGCCGTATAGGCCAAGTTTCATAATACTATTTGAGAATTTGATGTCTATTTTCATTTGATTTAAACATTCAGTTTGTGATTGGACTTTTCTTGAGTATTCTCCTACTGGTGTCTCTTGGTGTCTCCAAAGAGACTAATAGACTATTTGTATGGGTTTATGTCTAATGATAATAATTGATCGATTTTGAGTTAGAATAGTAATGCCATAATTCTCGGTGATGACACATGTTAAATGTATTTATGATGTATTAAATGTTGAAGGGGCACGCTTTTTTATGGATGACTCCAATGTGACAGAAACAAAAGGACCGAAAACTGTAGTGTTACATGAGCCGATAGATTGGGGTTATCGTACAAACAGGACTCAACTATACTGGTTGTATTCCATCTTCTTTGGACCTAATAGAGTATGATAGTAAGTTGTGGGCATAACTATAAAACTCTCAAAGATTTATATATGAGCATAGACTTGATAACCAACAATGAGAGCTTTAATGCCGAAAATGATAGGGATCTAAGAGATTTGGCTTTTGTCTAGACAATTTAAACTATTAATTACTGTCAAATAATCTGAAAGCACTGAATTATTCTTTCTACATAATTCTCATTCTGTTAGTAAGGTTTGAGCTTTAACTTCTATTGATCTCGTGTATCCTAGAACTTTACATCCAACCTTAATGATTAGCTTATCATTTGAGACGAGCTAGGATCCACCCTAACATGAAGGCTCCAATTGAAGGAATTCTTGGTGCATTTATATAAGTTGGGGTTGAACTATTCACCTATCTGTTGTGCATGGTGAGCTCTATAATCTTTTGTTCCGTCTATTTGATGGCTTGGGATGGGTTAGGTTGTTCACTCATCCCCCAAAGGAGCTTTTTTCTTTTACAGATATTGAGATCTAGCAACGCCTGACTTAAGTGTCTGTGTGTAGAGAGGCGGGTAGGAGATCTCTTGTGGAAGTGTTACAGATTAAGGTAAGCAAAAACATTTTCAATTAATTAATTATAAACTAAAATCTTTCTCACTTTTAGGTTAAAAATAAAATTGAATGAGAATATAAGCGCCTGAAAAAACCATTTTCTAGAATATAGTTTTGAAAATTGTTTTTGAAGTACTTCTTTCCAGAAAAATAAGAGAAACAAAAAAAAAGGTTTTAAAAATTTCTTTTCGGACAGATCTTGAAGATACATTCAAAAAATAATTTTTTTTTAAAAAAATAAGCTAACCAGACATTTGTTTTAAAACATCTTTGTTTAAAGACTAAAAAACTGTATTTAAATTTTATGTCAAAAAAAGCCAAAAGGGTTGGACAATTAAATACAAAGCATTTTTATTCTTAAAATAAAAATACCGTTCAGCTGATTTTCCTTTTTCTTGAAAGAATTTCTTTAATAGCTTTGATGGGAACAGATAAAATAAATTTATAAGCCTAATTAACAAACCTTGCGTGGCCGAGAAAAAAGTTGTGTTGAGTTGGAAATAACAAGGAGAGCTATAAATAAATATAATGGAAGAAACATTGAGTTGAAAATTTAATTTTTTTTTCATAAATATAAAATAAGCTAGAGTTTATTTTCTCCCAAAATTGTAGTAATAATTAGACTGTAAATAAAGTGATAATTCAGCCGCGTTGCCCTGAGAAAAAAAAAGAGAAAATATTAAATAGGTTGTAATTATATTTTTTATATACTTATTAAATAAATGATTAATATATAATTTAAGGTGTGTCATCCAAAATATTAATATTGTACCAAACTATTTAATCTTGTTAAAAAAAAGGGTTTGTTAACCCAACTTAGATAAATTAAGCACCCATTAAGAACTATAAAATTTTCTTGTATTATTTGGATTACACGGAGTTGTAGGATAAGATTCACGGATGCCACACACTCTTCATTAGAAAAAATAAAAATAAAAATAAAACAAAAATCACAAAAAAGAAAAGAAAAGAAAAGAACAAAAAACC